>BLKM01008479.1:339916-593065 GCA_013340265.1 Coptotermes formosanus
GGGGGGATGCAGAAAGTCAGTGACTTTTTATCTCACAGGGAGGAATTCTGAAGTTCATACTCCTCCCACCTTGTCATACTACATAATATTTAAATCACCATTACTTAGTCTTGCTCAGCAGATCCTGTTCTAGACATTTTAAGGCATTACTGTTACCGTAATTCTGCTTTCACTGAACACTGGTTCATGCGTGCACAAAACCATAACAGCACATCCCATTCTGGATTTCTGCTAGTCTGTAACAAAATATTTACTCCTCATGCCTGCAATACATATTATTGAAACCAGAATAATGTATAATCAACTGGGTTGATTTTATTCAAATTAGCAGGGCTCATCTTGTTAAATCTGTGTACAGAAATCACTCTCCCAGCCATCAAAATGTTTGGAAAGATAAGGCAATTCTTATCCTTTGTTCAACTTATTTCAATAGTTTACTATATTTACGTGAACATAAGAGGCAAATTTTTTTCCTAATTCTCGTTTCGTTTTGTAGTCCTTACCTGTCCTACCTACTTACAGTGGGTGTCAAGGTTTTTTGGTTTTCACTAGATCACACTGAGACACACACCACAGTCAGTAGGACTCCTCTGGATCGATTGGCTTGTCGCATTCCTAATTCTCTATCTGAAAAATATGTGTGCATGCTTGGGGTGGCAGGGGGTGGTGGTGGTGGTGGTGGTGGTGGTGGGGGGTGGAAGCATGGATAACATTATTCCAAATGCCAGTGTGATTTTACCAGCACTTGAATGAATAAGTTTCTACATCAATAGAACAATACTTCATGATGCACTAAAATTAACTGCTGGCATACTGGAGATCCAAGACCACAACCCCTATTGCCCAAAAATGTAACAGATGTAGAGTAGGTTTCTCACTTTCATATACATCGACACTTTAATGCAACCATAATACTTTGGGGTTCTTCTAACAGAATTTTTGTACTTACCTCCCCCATTACTGCAATGGGAGTCTCCCCTGTTTCCAGAGCCACCTGGTGCTCGATAAGGAAGAACATGTACTCATCATACAGCAGACGGATCAGATGAAAGGAGCCAAAGCTTGCCGCACTTCGGAGGGTTAGGTCTCTGATGACCATTGAGCTACCAACACCAAAAAGTGTTTCAAATTACTACACACACAGTACAGTATATTTTATACTGAGGATAAAAAATGTTATGAAGATAGTCCTGACCTGTACTGAGGATGCACCTAGTTTAAATCTTGGCTGAGCCGCTGACCATCCTAACTAAGGTTTCCTTTTCTTTTGGTCAGTCCCTCCAGGTAACATCCAGAATTATACTTTAATATGGGCAACAACCTCTTCATATCCACTCATTTCAAGATCACTGAATACAACCAAAGTTTCATGTCATTCAGCACTACATAACTGCTGCAACTGATACAGTGTCATTAAATAACACTAATACATTCATCCAACATGAATGTAAAAAAACCTGATTTTCTAATTTACCTTTAAGCACACACCCAAAATCATGTAAAATCACGTGAAAATATTTTAGAACATTCATATGAAAATGATACTAATTTGTAAATCAAGAAATTATACAAAAAAGCAAGGTATATCAGAGGACTGAATTTAGCTCTAACTTCTATAACAGAAAATCATTTTCCAAGGTAACTTACCAAAGGTTCCACAAACTACATTATTGTGCTTACCTGTAAAATGACCATTTTAGTAAGAACTGTCTGGCAGCCTTGGCAAAATTGGGCTTCCCTTCATACGGTTTCAGCACCTGTGTAACAACACCCTTCAGCCAAGCTGCCCACTGCTCTAACGAATTTTGCTGCTGTAGTGTTACTTTGAAGTCAGCTTCCAATTGCTGTACCACACCGTCATCACACTGACATACCCATGATGCCTTAAATAGCAAAAAATAATACAATGATTCAACCTCAATAACTTAAGAAAAACAGGATCAAAACAAAAATAAATTTATCCTCCTTTCAGGACATACAAAATGAAAATACTACATATCTTAAAATTCAAGACTATGTTCTTTGTGTACTTGGGCATAAAAAAAAACAAGGGTCATCCTACATGTATATACTTCAAAAACACTGCAATGGAGTCGACGTATTTACATGGCCAGTGGTATTCTGCACGTAATGCCTTTAGGCAGGAAATGCTGCTGTTTTATGGTGTTCTATCTTTTGCTTTAAGCTCAGGCCAACAGTAACTACAGTGCAGCAAAAACCAAAGCTGAAGTGAGGTAGGAATCACGGATGATCATATTAAGAACAGATGTTCTACATGTGATATCAGAAGGGATATATGGCAGCTATGACAGAAACTTTAAATTAATGCCTGTGACACACAAGTAAGAAACTGACAATAACAATGTGGCACAAAAATTCAGCATTACTGAAATATATGTATGGAGGAAATCAAAAGAACAATCACTACATGGCAGTTTAACGTGAAAAATACCGTAATAACCCAAACGACAACAATAATAACATAAAAGAACATGTGCTCTGTCAGTAATCAAAAAATTTCAAGAAGTCAGCTGTATATCAGCAGTGTTTGTGCTGAGAATGTGGTGATGTTCCATCATCAAACAGAAAATGCATGACAAAACACTGGTATTCTTTGGGATGTCTGCCAACTCTACAACTGATGTTAAATGTAGTAGTAAAGACTGAAGTTGTATGTGTTAGTAAAACTTACTGGCTATGTGAAACCTGAAATAACAGCCATCTCTGCTTATGAGGTAATGGGAAGAAGCTACCAAGCTTAGCGATTCCAGAATGGAAGAACTACACACTGGTATTGCATTCAAGTGCAATGATAAAGGATGGATGGCCTATGAATTGATCACACAGTGGCTAAAAGACATCTGGGGCTGGTAAGTATAACGAACGTACAAACACAAACATCTCAAAAAGTCAATAAACACCTACTAATCATAGCTGGAGGCATGACCTCTCAGCTTCAGATTCTTCATGTGGCAGCAGGGGGTGGGGTGGCGGGGGAGGGGGAATTCAGGACTGGCTGCACTGCTTCAATGGTGAAAGACTGGAAAAGATCTGTGGTACAGACTGCGCATTACATTAGTTGAAATCTAAATAACATCTACTGCGAAGCAACCAGCTGGTGCAGTTATGCCTGACCAAGCTACTGAAGTGTGAGCACGTTATTAACACATGCAATCAGTTTTTATCTTTCAGAAAAAAAAAACCTTTCAAACACATAACAGTACCAAGTTATCAACATTACTAGTCAAAACTACATACAATAGTAAACAGAAATGCTATATTCCTTTCATTTAACTGACTATACTGTCCCTATGGATAATTCAACCTTGGTTGTCACTATGCACACCTGTTCTTGCACATTGTGAAAATCAACTCGATTAAGGTCAACCAGCATCTGGTCTATTTGCGACGAGTTCTGAAGAACAGCACGTGCTGCCTGGGCCAAATGGTTTAGAGACGTGTAGCGCCGTAAAGTCTGTGCCAAGGCACTCACAGCCGACACTTTGATGTGCACCATTTCCTCAGGGCAGCCTGTCATGGCTGCCGTTAGCCACTGTTCCAGACCTTTTGCAAAGTTGCGAATTGCTTGTGTTAATGAGCCTGGGAAAAAGAGAGTAGTACACAACATCATTTTAATGAATACTGTATCAGCAAATTTAATAATGATGTCATAAGAAGTACAACCTTCAACCATTGTTTGATATTTGAGGGCTTAATGTTAAAACCTCAAGATTATAATTTTGTAATTAACACTTTTAATTAATGCTGTGCCAAATGCTCATGTGATTTGGTCCCAAACGAGACATTAGACAACAAACATGAGTTGAGATTAAGCAGTTGTACAGTACGTGGTCACATCATACTTCAGGTACTATCCTGGAATTCTCCTGGATAGACTGAGGAAAAAACATGAAAAATCTCAGGTCAGGATTGCCACTTTCTGAGCCAAAGTCATTCTGGGTACTAGCTAGAAGTGCTAAGAATGACGGTTACAACTGACTCTAAATACATGATGGAGTGCTGAAAAGTAATGCCTCAATTTCTTTTACTTAAGGGAAACAAAGGTAGGAGTAAAACCTGAACTGCATTCATTCGCCAGACTTTTCCACCCTGTGTGGCTACATTTTAAACTTCTGCTGCTAGAGGGCTCTGAATTGTGCTTGTAAACATGGTGGAGGGTAACACATGTATGTCGGACAGTGGGACAGCGTGCAGTGACAGAGAGTTCTTGACTGCAGAAAACATGCTTCTGATCAACATTCACCACTGAATAAGGTTGTTTATGGACAGGAATGTGCAGAGCTCAGTACCATTTAATGCTAAGGTGCACATTTTGACAGAAAGCTTGAAGAGGTCTCCGAGAACCTACGTGACAAACAACACACCAGAAAGCCATAAACTCTGAGCAGTATCGTGAAACACTGTCAAAGCTGAAAGCATAACTTTGAAGAGTTTGTCCTCACATGCAGCAGCCTCTCCTTCAAAGTGACAACACTTGAACACACAAGTGTGAAAACAACCGTAGAGATTTTACACCTTGGTTTCACCATCTCTGACCACCCACCATATAGACCCAACCTGGCACAATCTGATTTTCATCTTTTTTCCCAAATTAAGGAACATCTGAGAGGACATCGCTATGGGTCAGATGATGAAGTCAGAACAGCAGTTAAGTTTTGCCTCCATCATCAAGATGCACAACTATACTGTGACGGACTTATGAAACTACATGAACACTGCCAAAAGTGTGCAGACCAAGAGCAATTATGTGGGGAAACAACAGTACAGAGGTGAACAATAAAGTTAGAAAAAGTTACCTGTTGTGGTTTTATTCAGATATGTGTACCTACTTCCATAAAAATTATTGGGCACTACTTTGCCGCACAGCCTTTTAAATCAAGACAGACACTATGGTTCAATCACGCCACCTAGCCTCAACTATACAAGCTGCCTTGTTTCAAAACACTACAAAATTTGTAAAAATTGTGCAGCACAAATTTGCATGTGTACAACGACTTACTAAATATGGCCACTAAATTATCCGTGTACCCTCAAGGGGCTATTTCTTCCACTAATATTCAATAACCACAACAGACACCAGTACTAACTAGCTCATTTTTCAGGTAACTTCAAATCCATCTTACTTCTGCTGTGATGACCCCAATAACATTTTTCATGTTAACTGCCCAGCAAGACACTTATACCAAGAAGCTACAATATGAAACAATAAATGCGTTACAAGCTGAGACCACACTGTAAGATTTTTTTAAATCTGAGTATCACAAAAGCCACACCACTCCTTTTGTACAACACCTGTCTGAAACTAGACCCTTTTCTTTCCTTCAAACATTAATGCTGGCCTGGATATATCACCCAGGTCTCAGTGACTTATTACATTAAATGCACAAAATAAACAATGGTTTCTTTAACTACAACTGCACCTGGAGATTAAGAAGTCACTTCAAACTTCTCTCCCATTCTACATCATTTAAATTAAATGTGCAATATGACACTGCAACAATAGCACTTCAAATTCTAATTAATGGGGGCAGAAAGCAATCTAGTAGCACAAGATACTTTGATACAAATGGCATGGACGCAGGCTGTATACTGTACACTTTGTAGCATACTCACTTGGAATTGGCCTAAGAACATCCGGAATGAGAACTTCGACTAGATTCTGATAAAATAGATAATCCACATGACGCACAAACTGTTGGACTGGCCCACACTTGCATAAAAGATACAGTTTTGTTCTGAAACAACCAAAATTTCTTTCATAATAAATGTGGAGATACAGACAGCCAATACTATACCTTCAGCTGTTTCTAACAAGAAATGCAGCACACTGTTTTGGCCTCCATGTAGTGTAAATGTGACATCTTACTGAGGTATGAGTATGTATAGCATTTCTGTTAAACTGTGGTGTCAAGGTCTGAGGTGTTGCATATGAAAATATCTGCACAAAAAGTTGAGTCTTTTATACTTGTTCTACTGGTTGTACTGGTTTCATAAAAAGGAGTAAGCAAAACGTAAATCATCATACTATTAACACCTCTGTGCTTTACAGCAACACCTGGAATTTATACAGCAAACAGCCACATGGATATGCATATATAAATGTGCTTTGTAAGAAATTCTATGATCATACACAATACGGGAAGTAGAACTATCAATAAGCATTAAATCAGAAAAGTCAACTGAATTCTTGCCAACACCATATTTATTCCTGTGATTGTATCACCCTTTTATCCAAAAATTCATGCCTGAAAGTTTGTGTGATCCAAGGTGCCACATATCTTCTGCAGCAACCAGAATTATGTGAGTAGTAAAATTTTTAAACTACATTCATGTAATGCATGCAATTTACAGGCTTCATTTATTATAAAAATTGGTGAACATTTTTTTCCCCATTAATCAATTCGTAAACAGACTGGGAACTTTATTTCATTAAATTTTAGTGAAAAGTCAATAACATATGTTTTTTTATCTAAGAGCAAGCATTAAAAATTAAATCCCCAGTGAAAAAATCCCAGCATGGTGGCACTGAGCAGGGGGATTTAATTCCGGCGATAAAGGGCTCATGAACCTGACAAACAGGAAGCTTTACTGTACTGGGCCTGTAGTGCCACACAAATTAGGTGGATTTACTTGACATGCATTTGTATAGGACAGTACTTACCCTTCATGCAAATTTAAAGAATCAAGTACCAATGCCCCCCACCCCCCCGGGCCCACACACACACACACAAATATTTGTACCACTACTGTATAATCAAAATAACAAGTGTAATTTCTAATGGATAGCATAAACATGATGAAGAAAGTTACACTTACAATAACAAACACAGTTACATCGCCAGACAAAATTTTGGCCACAATGAATTCAAACACTAAAATTCAGGACAAAAATTAACGAAGGGAATAACGGAGATCAGAACACACAAATTAAACACTAAATGTAACCCTTTCCTTACCACTGTTCTCTTGCTCTCTCTCTCCCCCTCTATATATATATATATATATATATATATATATATATATATATATATATGAAGCAAGCAGGATTGCACCCCAAGAGAGTCATTTATGTAGGCAACAAATATATATATACACTTCATTTTTTACAACATGCCGTATAATCTCTGTTTTATTTCCCACAAAATTCCATGTATTTCATAATTTCACCTTCTTATGTTCAAATAATTTTCATGTTCCACGTAAAGGTTGCGCTGAACGTCCAGCCCCGCTGGGAAAAGGTTAAATGGGAATTCTACAGTTAATTACCTGGCTCCTGCAGGTTAATTTGAAAAATACTCATCAATTCTGTTCACTAGTATTCATTAGTATTCCATGTGCTTAGAGCAGTACTACTACCCTAAACACGACTACACATGCATTTGCATGCACTAGCACAGTCTCATGCACACGTACAAGGAACACACACTGATAAATACAAAATTCCACTTTCCAGTGACATGTTTCAAGTACAAACTTTAATGGAACTATGACTGACAGAGTCCATCATCTACAACAAAGTATGAGGGTCGTCCACAAAATACAGACCATTTGCGCACAGCGCTCACGCAGGTCAACTTTCCGTGCTGATTCAAGGTCACTAGACCTCTGTGGTCCTTTGTCTTTGTTTCCAGTAAGTTTCGCACCAACTACATCATTTGAACAGTTTTTGTAAGTGTTTAAAATGATTACAAAACTTGATAATCCCGCTGACTGTGAAGTGCAATCTGTGATCTGTTTTTTGAATGCACAGATTGTCCGCGCTACTGACATTCATCGACAACTTATGGCAGTGTATGGTGAAGGTGTAACGAATGACTGGAGTGTGAGGAAGTGGCGTTGAATGTTTAATGCAGTCAGGACAAATGTTAATGACGAAGAGCGATCTGGGCACCCATCTCTCATCACTGAGGACCTGAAAAAACAGGCTGATGAACAAATTCGATAGGATAGATGCTTGACTCTTGACCAACTGCATGAGATATTCCCTCAAATTTCTCGATCCCTTCTTCATGAAATTCTCAGTAAGAATTTTGGGTACAAAAGAATTTGTGCAAGGTGGGTGCCACAGATGTTGTCAGATGACCACAGAAAAACCCGCATGGGCACTGCACTTACATCTTTGGAGCATTATCACTGAGATGGAGACAAGTTTCTTGACCATGCTGTCACAGGGGATGAAACTTGCGTTTCCCACTTCACCCCTGAGATCAAGCATCAGTCGCTAAAGTGGCATCATCCTTGATTGCCTTCAAAACCCAGGAAGTTCAAGCAGACACTGTCCACTCGGAAAATCATGGCCATGGTTTTTGGGACCAGAAAGGCGTCCTTCTGGATGAGTTCATGCGACAAGGCACAACCATCAATGCAGAAGCGTACTGTGTAACTCTGAGGCGGCTGTGGCGCGCCATTCAAAAGCGACGGCAGGGCCTATTGTCAAGCCGTGTGATGCTCCTGCACGACAATATGTGCCCTCATGTTGTTGCCAGAACACAAGCAATTCTTTGAGAGTTTCGCTGGGAAGTTTCTGAGCATCCAGCATACAGTTCAGACTTGACCCCAAGTGATTTTCACTTGTTCCCAGCACTGAAGGAATTTTTGGGTGGCAGACGCTTCAAAAGCGATGAAGAAGTGAAGGATGCCATCAAGGAGTGGTTAAATGGACTGGTGGCAGACGTCTATGATGAAGGCATACAAAACCTCATCACACGCTATGACAAGTGCCTAAATGTTGGTGGCGACTATGTACAAAAATAACTTAGCGTCTGTAATAATGTTGCATTAAATTTTTTTAAATTTTTATTTTACTTTTCTTTATAGCCAAATGGTCATTACTTTCTGGATGGCCCTCGTAAATATAAGTGTATACCTTGCATCTACTAAAATCTCCCTTACTGATCATATAACACAGAAACATGAACTGTGTAATACTTTGGACTGCTAGAGCTAAATTTAATGCTGATATATTTTTGTGCAAACGTAAAATTGCAAAACCTAAACATACTTGGACAAATACTTCTCCTCTTCACATTCATCACCACTGTTGACATCCTGGCTTCGCCAGAATTCTCTCCACAAACTTTCAACTGTTTGGAATTCCAGGTTCACAACTGCATCCAGGAACGCCTGTATTATACAGCAGAAATTTGTATCAACAACAAGTTAGGAAGTGAACGCAGAGCATAACAATTCTACCATGTTTGCTGTTATTGCCTCCAGCTGTTAAACATACACTACCTTATAGGAAAAGTATACCAGGCACAAAATGTGTATTTCACTCTTCTCTAAAACTTTTGTTCAAAATATTTTCCAGTTCAATAATTATTTAGTGAGTTATAATCAAAATGCAAGCAGGTTTCTGCATAATTTTACCTGAATTTGAAATGTGCCAACATAGTTTAGAAACACTTTCTAATACCAAAATGAGCCACAGCAGTGTAGTCAGTATTGTAACTACGCTATGGGCTGGAGAGTCTGGGGTTCAAATCCTGGTAAAGGAAAGAGATTCTTCTCTTCTCAAGAACATCTAGATCAGCCCACCCAGCCTCCTATTCAGCAAGCACCAGGGTTCTTTCCAGGCGGTAAGGCAGCTGGAGCATGAAGTTAACCACTCACCTCCACCTAGTGCCGGGTTAAGAATGAGAAGCTATACCTCTACTCCCTCCTGCATGCCTTCATGGTGTGTGCTGGGAAAACTTTTTTCTTCTAACATCAAATTACATCAATATCCAATCAGAAGTTCTTGACTTGTTACATGAAGACACACACATAACAAGCCTAGCCTGTAAGTACTTGAATGCACCACAAAGGAATATGGCATGACGACGACAAAACCTGAGGCAAAAACCAGAAGAACCTAACACCCTCTGCAACATGATGACGACACTTAAATTTTTCGCGCATGTTTGGGATACCCTCTACACCTACCTGTAGAAGAGGATCGACTCAGTGAAGTTTGGAATACCACTTACGACTGTTTAATTTACAAATTCAAAATTGTACACATGGCTTATCAATTGTAAGGTGTTTGTCCAGGTTTGCTTAATTATCTTAAGAAACTGTAAAACTAACAAAAAAAATACAATTACTGTTAAATCTTTTTTCAACTTGCAAGAGAAACATTTTTATCTTTTCAAGAAATATTTGGTGAGTTATATTCAAAATATGCAGCTGTCCAAGTTCAGCCAAAACTGAAATGTGTCTGAAAATTTTAGTATAACTCACCAATGCCAAATTTCATGAAGATACAGTCACTGGCTCTGAATGTTTCATGCACACACGAAAATGGATTGAAAGCTTTTAATATGTGTTCTGTGGGGATGTGACCATTTTCCAAAAACAGGCACCTAATTAGAGAAGTTAAAGAATTCATACAAAATCTCTGACACCACTAGGGAAACCCAGGTGCAAACTGGAGGATAACAATAAATTGGATTTTCAGAGAAATACAGTGTGAAGTTGTGGCCTAAATTCAAACAGCTATAACACAATCCAATCATGGGCTCTTGTCAGTATGGTGTTAAAAATCAAGGTTTCGTAACAGCAGAAATTTGGCTAGGAGATATGTATCATTTACTCAAAGGGACAAGGAAAATGAGTGGCTGGTTTGGCACCTATCAATCCAATACTCTGATCTGTTAATTCCGAGGTTGAATACTGGTTGACAACTTAAATTTTAGATGGACTTAAAACAAGAAATAAAAACCAGAAAGACCAAGACTTGCAAGAGAAATAAAACTCCCACTGCCCATGTGTGGGACTGTTATTGAGAATACCCACAACTGGTAACTGTATTCATCTGCCCACATACTAACCACTCAAATCTGCTTGAAACAGTGTCAAATGTAGCATGTCTGATGTGGGCTGCTCATAGTAACGGCCTTTTGGTTTCTGTTCCTGTACCAAGTCACACATATGTTAAAAATAAAAACAATGACAGACACTTCACTGTATACAGTAACATTTCACTGTATAGAGTAAAATGTCACCTAAAAATTGGGATAATTTTATTCACTAACACTATAAAAATAAAAGCAACTGAAAATTACCTCACAATGTTCTCGGTAGATACTACGTAATGTGTCCACATCTTCCAATGTGCAGTCCTCAGGTAAGGCAAATCCTGGAGGAAATTCTATATCTGGAAAGTCTGGTATAGCTCCGGATCCATCACCTAAGTACTGGTGGTGATGAGGATGCTGTTAAGCAAATAAATTACATACACATGCATGACTGCACACACAAGTTGATATATTATTTACACAATTTGTGAGATCTTGCAAAGTCATTAGCATTTTTTACCTCTTTTTTAAGACTTCTGTATTAAAACAACTGAGGATGATCAGCTTCTGATCGAAACGTGCGGTGTTTACAAGTACAATAAAGGGTTGTGTCTGAGGGATATACGCTCATTTATGTGATTATACGTACACAGTAGGATGGCTAACATAAAACTGACAGTGTTCAATATCTACTAGTAGCACAGCACGTGCTGATGTCATTAGTACTAAGTCCTACACAAGATTTGAAGTTTTCACAGCATTTATCTTGAGGATTCACATCCTTTGGGTTGTTACATGTCAAAAAGCAGGGTTATTGATATTCAACATTTCAAAAAGCGTGTTACTTTCAGCTTCAAGGGCAAAGGAGTCGGGAATCAGTAACTCTGCTACTCAACACAACCCAGACAACCTGAATCCTCAGCAACTCCTACGTTTAGCAGGTAAGTCTCACAAGTTAAGTTCATTCAATGTGGAAGTTTGTATTCTTCAGTATTCAGTTACAGTCATCTGTGGCTTCTGCTACTTGCTGACACTGAATAACAGTACTTGGTCATGCACCTGTGGTGATGAATTGGAGTGATTAGAGCTCGCTGAATGGTTGGTATTTTGCTCATACTGGTTTTCTATCTTTGGAGTAGCATTACCACTCCCACTGCCACCTGAGCCTGAAAGGAATTTGTAGCGTTTCTGTGATGACGGTTGCTGGCGAACATTTGATGATGTTCCATCTTCTGACAGCTGATTTAATGCTGATCCAGGAATTACACGGATCCCATAATAGTGATATTTGGAATTACCCCTGCAACAAAAAACACTGGATAAACAAACTACTTCTGTATCCAACATCATGTCTGAACATTAAAATGGGAAGCCTCAGAAAGATAAGAGTACAAAGCTGTAATAAAAACAGAGATGATACTTCCCATATCCATAACTAAGTCCATCCACTGTTATCAAAGGTCTGTCCTTTTTAAATTTTTCACTCCAAAACAGAAAATATAAAATCAGCATCAGTCCCTTACCTTAACCAGCCAACAAATACCCCACCACCTTTTATGTAAGCGAAGGTTACCTTAGCATGTTCACAATAGCTCGGACCATATCCAAAGCCAGACAAATCCAGTCCACACCCTAACACCTTATTCCTTTGAAATCAGTTTGAATATTATTCCATGTATGCCCCCTCTCCCAACTGGTTTCTTCCCTTGAGGGTTGCTGACTAAAATTCTGTAAGCATTTCATAATTCTTCCATATGTGCAGCATGCCCCATCCATCCCATCATCCTGATTTCATAAATGTAATGATACCTGGTGCATGAATTCAAAAGCACTGTGGAAAGAAATGGGTGTCATGACAGTTTTTGTACATCCTATATTTTAACAAATTTGGTGTTTCTCAACCGATTTTCATAGAACTCTCCAGTATCAAATTTGTTGCAATCTATTCAGCAGGGGCTGAGATGACACATGCAGACAGAGGCATGGATGGACGGACAGACATAAAGAAGCTGATAGGCACTTTCATGATTTATACAAATGCGCTTAAAAATAACATGTTTGGGACTTGCATCTGTTCTCATACTAAGGTGAAAGGGTGGAAAGGCTCAACAAAATATACTGAGAGCTATTCTCAACAGTCCTTTTTGTCAGACCCAACAGAGTAGGTGCCTCCCCAGCCTTTCACCTGATGACACGAACTGACCCAGTTCCCAGAACACTGTGTCCCATTCGCAGTATTAGACAACTGACAAAGTCCAGAAACCTGGTACTCCTAAATGTAATATACCACTGTCAAAACCCATTTAACACTGACATGAAGATACTTGCCTTGTACCAAGTCTTCTGGTTCTCAAGCCAAGAAAAACAGAACGGATGAGCTTCCCAAATGACGCTGCATTAACAGGATCTAATTTGTGTTCGTTGCAATGACGGAGGTAATGGTTGTACAATGTAGAACGAGGAAGGCTCACACCATCAGCTACTTCATAGTTCTGCACCAACCAATGAACCTGTACACATACCACAACAATAAGACCCAATACTCTGTAACATGTAATGGATACTTAATCAGATAATAACTTGCAGAAGTGCAACAAACAGTAGAATAATCATACTAAAAATAATTTGAATTAAGGGTGTTCCCTAGCCTGTAACACAATATTTAACAGTTGAAGAATGTTGGTTGCTTACAGCTGACAAAGAACTAGACACCACAGCAATGGTCATATGCTGTTGTAAGAAGTAATCCCTTCTGCAAACCTTATATTACATAATGTTTCCCCTTCACATGTCAGAGCACAAATATCAATATACAAGCTCTGTTGCTGACATTTATATTATTATCACCTATTTCTCACAAATCACAGACCCACATTTTTCATCTTCTTGACCTTTCACAGCCGTTTTCACTACAATGTCATTATAATATATACCCCACACTACTGAACACATACAGAAACAAAAACTTCATTCTCACTCACACATAAGAATCGATAAACTAACATTTTGTTACCACACTAAAAACTGCAGTACCTGACATTGGAATATCCAGAAAGCTCTATTACCTGGAAAGCGGCTATGGGGCCCACTGCATGTCACTATTCTATCAACAAGCAGTAGTGATTATATAATGTTATATTACATTATTATGTAAATGTTATATTATAAACAGTGATGATTATAAAAGTGAAATATTGCTGTCTTGTTGGTGTTTTAGATTATATATACATACCACATTACACAAATCATGATAAAAAGGGTACAGGAAGTGCAGCAGGTAAAATGGGACAGGACATCAAGTGACAAATTAAATCTATGGCTTTGCTATGTACCTCAAGATACACATCAGGTGCAACATTCTAATATGTGGAAAAGCACAGTAGTCAGCAACCCTTTGGTCTCGAAGGTGCCAAATATCACGTTTACTGTACTAGCTACCTCAATGTTGTTAGTTTTCTTTAATCTGTGAAGGGGCCAGTCAATAATCAGCCACTTGCCCCTGTAATTATTAGTGAAGTCACTCCTACATCTCATAATAGAGATTTAGAAAAATGCCTTCTGTCAGAAGAGTGGAATCCAGTCTCAAAGAACTGGCAACAAATCTTAGTATTCTACATAATCCTACTCTACATGGTTAGAGGTGTGAACAATTTTGACTTCAGGTTTTTTATAAACTGAACACCTAAAAAATGACAACCAGTGGAGAGTGACAGATGCAGTGGTAAGACACGTCTCGGAATGGATCTGTATGTTCTCTCTGCAGTGTTGGCCTGGTGACAAGGGACCTTACCCATGCTGTCAAGGTCAAAGCAATCCTCATAAGTCACAGACAATCAGCTTAACTGCGGTGGAAAAAATGACGCTAAATATCCAACACGCGCAGTCTTCCTACGTGATGAAGCTCCTGCCACGGCTGCCATACTCAGGAACACGATACAATGGCCACACGGCACAATGTCTTTCATTAAACAAATTTATCCATGTATGCTGGGAACTACCTATGAAACCATAAGGCACAGCCTGAGAATCACTGCACCATCTGCCCATGAAATGTCTACTTCAAGGACAAAAATAACTGGTACTCTCATGGTATGCAATTAGCATTGCAAGATGGATGTGTCTGGTCTTTCTAACTGCCATCTCTTTCACGCTAGAAGGGTCAACAGCAAGTCCGGAATGATGCTATATAAACTGTATCTGTTACTGCCCAGTAAATGACATGAGATGACCAGCATGTTCACTGGGCTTGGACTGGGTGAACAGGAAATGATCATGGCTTACTCTCAGCCATTATCTCAGAATCTGAGAACCATGAAGTGCCTTCAGCAGGACAGTTGATGTTCTGTCCAAATTTGCAAATGTAACACTGCAAATACAAAACTGAAAGGTTACTTGCTGAGCCAGCTTGACTGACTGGTGGTCACAATCAGGATACTGTGATGTTAATTCCATGTCCCAGTGGCCAAACCCAGCCCATGATGCTGATATTCCCAAGTTTCTTTGTCCTGGTACACTGAAGAGTCATTCCCACACCATCTGCCACTGGTTCTCGGTTCATAATGCAAGACAGATTTAGTTTGTATTATCAACTATTGTACTTTATCCACAGGCTGCAACTTGCTGATGATATTGAAATGAATGCAGCCCACATTTGGCTGTTGTAACAGACTAGAGAGAAATTCGGTGTGGATATTACAAAAATGGGAAAAACACATCACTGCTATTTATGAGGTAAAATATCATAATACCTATGCCATAAAGAATATGTTCAGTATTATGTCTCCCATTTGCTGAGGAAGGCCTATACATGCGTGTACACGTGCATGTGTAAGCATATGTGCAAACACACACACATGCACGCACACACATTCACATGCACAGAGAGAACTACGAAATGCAGGATTGCTAGCTATTGTTATTCAGTTTATACGAAAGGCTCTGTATGTACACACGTATATACTGTATACATATGAACACACACACACACACACACACACACACACACACACACACACACACANACACACACACACACACACACACACACACACACACACACACACACACACACACACACACCAACCATACATGCCAGAAAAGAGTGGGGTGTAGAGGAGTAACAAATGCAATCGTGAGTGCAAGAGAACAACAGAAGGATTCACATTTTGGTTAAAAGTTGCTAACGCATTGCAAACTACAGCAGGTGGTCAGCAAGTCTCAATCTGTTTCCGTGAAAACATTTCTGTTTTAATATTATTCGCTATCCACATCACAAATTCAAAAATGCAATTACCTGAACCATTTTTCAAAAAGAAAATTTTCTTGTTTCGAATAATGTTCCACATTAAAATATTAATTGCCAATAACGCACTACTCTACATTCGTTTTTCAGCCACAAGCAAGCAACAGCAGTTTACTGGAGATTTTAAGTTTCCAGTAAGATGGAATTCTGCCCCACACTGCTTTCAAAGCGTGATATCAGATTGAGGAGCACACAGAATCAGGGCCTCAAGATCTTCTGATTTAACATTATGTCAACAGAAGGTCACAATGTCAACTGCTAAAGTTACTATGTTTCACAGACTAACACTGTCATCTTCAGGAACAAGCAGTCCAAGTTTATACTGCTATGGGGGCCATTAACTCTGATATTTTGTTTTTCAACCAAACAACCTGAAACTTCGTTAATACCTAGTATGCTCAGGCTATGCCGGCATATTAAAAGTGTCAAACTCATCGATCCCAAGCCAATGCATATGGGATTTATGGCTGACAAAAATGGCAATGGGACAGGCTTTTCTCCAAGTACCTCAGATCTCCCATCAGTATTAATCGACCACTACACTAGACATGTACTTCATTCATCTATGATCAACACTACATAATCTTAACAACTGACCGTCATTAAACAAACACTTTTCTCTCTTTTGGTACAGCACATTAATTCAAACAGAAACATATTGTAACTTTATATTACTGTTACAATTTCACTGCAGCTATTCTCTTTAATAACACCAAATGTGTCAAGTACTACCAGTGTAAGAAACAAAGGTTTAATGAACATGAGTGAGACAGCAAAGAACTTACAGTGGCCGGCGACACACGGGTGGTGTGAGAGAGGTTAGGATGCCCATCACCATCCAGAGAAGAAGGGTTAGTAGTTGTGTTCCCTGGGACCATATACGCCACCCCGCCAGCATCCTGATGGAGTGAGTTAAGGAGAGCACACATGTTAGTTGCTCCTAGCACTTGGACAGGAATCAGGAGGTTCATCAGGTAAAGAACGTCGTAATCATGGACACAACAGTACCTGTTACTGGGCTTCCACTTACCATGGAAGAGAAAACGTTAACAGCAATTGAAAGTTTCCAAAAGAACTACGGAAGACCTCTAACCGTGAGTGAAGGTAAAAAAACAGCTTTGCAAGCATGACTGCATAAAAATCATTAGTCCCCCCATGCACACACACACACACAAATTCCAGCACAAAATATAAAGACTAAAATTAACCACTGTAATTTGGGGGATAAGGAGACTAAAACTTAACCACTGTAATTAGGGGGATCAAAGACTAACTTCAATTACAAATACAGTAAAAACCTGTTAAGACATTTTTGAAAATTCCAAGAAAATCTGACTTCTTAAGTGGGAAATTTCTTAAAAGGGTTGGACCGAAAAGCTCCATTTCTTTAATTTTTTTGTGAACTTATTACATACATATGCTGAATTTGTACAATTTGCAGCTGTCTTAACACATTCTCACTCGTATCTGACCATTTAACCATTTTGTCTGTAACCTTTCATTCACAGTTTTATTTACACCTTTACCTATACAGTCACTGACTTTTCATTCACAAGTTCACATTTCATTCCAGATGTTTATTTTTCCTTGAAATATTTTTCAAGCGTGGGTTGTCTTGCTTTTTTTCACAAACAGTAGCAGTATACATCTTCAGATTCCATAGGTTCGCTTTTAGGTAGACCATATGGGGTGGTCTGTAGTTCCAGTCACTTTCATTAACTCTGCAGTGCCTTCAGTTTATTTTCTGGAATTGCTGATGTAACTAAGCTGCACACAGTCACCACAAATGTTTCACAGTCATGCTACACCATGACATGTTTATATTACCACTAATAAATTACGTTTAAACAAATTGTCACGCTTGACCACCCACGTATCTCGCATCAAACTGCTGTCCCCCAAGAACGTGGAACACCATGTCACTTCGACTACCACGCACCTGAACTTCTTCAAATGTTATTGGCTGCCTTATTTTCCTCGATGTCCTGGGCAGCTGAAGCAGCAAGTGAGCTGCCACATGCAAGTGCTGCCAAACGCAGGCTTATGCAGATCACAGAACAGCTAGGATCAGTTTCTGGCTGCCCGATACAACTTCCGGTTGTCATGAGAGACCGAGTACTGGGGATTGACTGACTGCAGTCTCTGCATCGTGGAAGAAATACGACACACCCATGTCGGCCCTGAGGTTGCGTCACTCTGCTGTTTGAAACGTGGCAGAAATGACCTTCGAGATTAACCTATATGAACTGACTGCGCCATTGGAACGCTGTGTTTTGGAAACGAAACAATGGAAACTCAGGGAAATTCTTTAAGATTTTGAAACAGAAAATGTATTAAATGGGTAAAAAAATTGTTTTGTCATGGAATTTGTTACATCTTCGGTGGGAAATTTCCTTACGCGGGGATGTATTCAAAGGGCAACGTGTAATTTTAATAGAATGAGAGAATTTTGGTGCTTTTTTATCCTGACTTCTTAGGCAGGAAATTTTCTTAACTGGGGACATTTTAAACGAATTTTACTGTATGTTCCTTCAGTGCATAACATGGTTGTTCCACTATTTGTGCCCATGCTTGTCGCATATCTCAAACTCAGTTTTTGAAATAATCAACAGATATTCTGTTGCATAACGTTCAGTTATGTGCACATCATCAAAGGGGCATGCAGTGGTGCAGTTGGTTCAGACACTGCACTACAAACCAGAAAGTAGCAGGTTCGATTCCCAATGGTGTCACTGGAATTTTTCATTGACATAATCTCTTCAGTCGCACTATGTGTACAGCACTGACCCTAACAATCATGAATTTTCCACTCTTCTGTGAATTGTTCTTTAACATGGCACTGTTGAGGCAGAACATTTTTTAAAGAAAAATGTCAGTAACATGTACTCCATGAGACATACTTGGCAAAAGTACTGTTAGTGACAACTCTTTAACAGAAAATATCCCTTACATACACTAGCCTGCTCCACATGAGACCCTACACACACCTGGGTGAGCATTTCACATTCCAGCACACATATGATGATAACACAACTCACAGTCAACTCACCATGCATATGGAAGCTCACATTTCCCTATGCTTGTGGAACTGATTGAAGACATACACTGTATTTTAACCTTTAACAATCCCCTAAACCACCATTTGGTCTTAACTTGTGGGCTTATCATTCTACTGATATATACACTAGCTGCCACAGTTTTATCCAGCAATGGGCTACAGAAAACCTAGAAAAATAAACCATTTACTGAGACATACCTGTTCAGTGTGATGCTTTCTGAGGAAGCTTAAGTAAGTCTTACCTAGTGGTAACATGGCAAGTACTGGCACCTTTTACTTCAACAATAAAATTTTCATGTGGCAGGCTTCAGACACTAACATTACACTTCCTATGCTTCATTATATGTTACAGATCATAACAAGATTTCATTGGGTTTTGCACGTTCAAGTACAACAAGTCAGAAGACACAGATGAGTGGATTTTTCTCTGATTGTGCTGGCAGCCAAGAAATTATGCCTGTTGAGATACGTTATTATAAAATTTACAGGTCACCACACATGAACCAGTTGACAATGTTGTCTTATTTCACCATAAATTGCATGGTAGACCTATCAATTAGCAGCCACATCATCAAAGATGAACATAATTTCCCCTGGGTTTTGGCAGTCTTTAAAATACCAGAACCATCCAAAAACCCATGCGTGGTTGTTTACTGCACCTCAAAATCCTATCCCCGTCAGTTGGTTAAGTCACAGTTTCCACATTCCTATCTTCCTGCACAACTGAAAGCACATACTGTTCTGTACTCTGTGACATCATTAACCCCTTGCCAACTCGGCAGCCTGCCTGCACTGCCAGCTACATGCAGAATGCTGCAAATCTTTGCTGTTGCAGTTGCGTCACAATAAATATTTTAATGTTACATCTTTCATGAATACCAATATACAAAATGCTTGGGCAAAGAAAGTCATGACAAGATGATACAGAGGCACAATTTCAACGCAAAATACATCTCATGGTATTGTGGTATGTACCAAGGTGGTGACCACAACCTGGAAATACGAGACGTGTTCAAAAAAAGACCGAACTTTTTAAATAGCGCGCCAACCAGCACAGAGGGCACGCTGCAGCTACTGAGCGCACCTAGCGGCAGGTTTTGACAACAAATTGCCATTTGCCCCGTTTCGCTATGAGCATTAGTCATCGAGCTACATCCGCTGAACTGAGCATGTGCACAAGCTGTTCGTCGGATTAGGGACAAAGTGACAATGAAAGAGCTTGAAGAACAACGTGTGCGTGTGGAATTCTGCTGCAAACTTGGTAAAAATTTTACAGAGACATTTCAATTGCTTAACCAAGCATACAGGGAGGACTGTATGAGCCAAACGCAGTGCTATCAGTGGTTTAAGCGTTTTAAAGAGGGCAGAATGTTGGTCGGTGAAGATCCCAGGTCTGGATGACCTTCCATATCAACAGACGACAACCATGTCGAGAGAGTTCGTGCTGTGATTCGTGGAAATCGTTGTTTAACTGTCCGAGAAGTTGCTGACGAAGTGGGCATCAGCATAGGATCTTGCCATCAAATTTTGACTGAAAAACTTCAGATGCGTCATGTCAGTGCAAAATTCGTGCCGCATTTGTTGACTGACGATCAGAAAGAGAACCGTGTTGATATCAGTCAGGAACTGCTTGCCAATGCAAGTAGTAATGAAAATTTCCTTAAGAACATCATAACAGGAGATGAGACGTCGCTTTATGGCTATGATGTTGAAACCAAGGTGCAATCGTCGCAGTGGATGGGAAAAGGGTCTCCTCGACCAAAAAAAGCACGGATGAGTCGGTCAAAGATCAAGGTGATGTTGGCTGTGTTTTTTGATTGCAAAGGCATTGTCCATCATGAATTTGTACCACGTGGTCAGACAGTAAACAAACAGTTGTACCAGGACTTTTTAGCGCGTTTGAGGGATGCTGTGCGCAGGAAGAGGCCTGAATTGTGGGAAAACCAAACTTGGATGTTGCACCACGACAATGCGCCGGCTCACGCGTCGCTCCTCATCCACAGTTACCTGGCAAAACATCAGACATCCATTGTGCCCCATCCACCCTATTCTCCGGACTTAGCCCCAGCAGACTTTTTCCTGTTTCCCAAACTTAAAACCACTTTGAAAGGACGTCGTTTCCAAACCATAGAGGAGATTCAGGAAAATGCGACAAGAGAACAGAAAGTGCGTTCCAGGAAGCATTCCAACAATGGAAGAAATGTTGGGAACGGTGTATCGCCAGTAGAGGGGACTACTTTGAAGGGGACAGTGCTTCAAATGTTGTAAAATGAGCAATAAAGTCTTTATAGCAAAAGTTCGGTCTTTTTTTGAACACGCCTTGTATACCCTCACCACTATGTCCACACTGGATCTGAAGGCAACCAGCCTACTATCCGACAACAAAAGAGGTTCTTTCACAAAGGGGTATGTGGCTACAAAGTGAAGCTAATTACCCTCTATCCACACAGACTAAGAATGCAAAGGTTGTTACCAGTATGACTTTGTGGTGTGGTGATCAGACACAGTCAGTTTTATCACAGACATACACCAAATACTGGGGAAAAGGCAACTCCGAAGTACCCTCTCCCCTCTTAATTTGCAACATCCCAGACAAACTTCCTGCATCTGAAGACTACATGCTGAATCATGAAACCCGCAGCTGTATGGTGTGTAAAAGTAATTCAAGTTCCTTGTTACGTGTTTGGTTAAACTTCTATTGGTCATCCCGTTATATTAATTTTTCAACACGTACAAGGCTATGCTGTGATTATCTTACCATTGGCGATGCAGCGGGTGTGATCAGTACAGCAATTTGGTAGTAATATGTCCTTGCTGCCAATTGTTGGCAGTCAGTATCTCACACAATTCAACAAGAAATCTGTGTGTCTGATCTGTATGTGTATTTCTTTGTTATGTTGGCTTGGGGAGAATCATGGCATTCCAACACTGAACCCTCTTAAGCAGGTCTTGCCCGTCTTGAGGAGGTACTTTCAGGTACGAGATGAAGTAACATAAGCTCAATGCATACATTTCCTGCAACAGTGCAGTTCAGTTTTACAGACACGATAAACAACCATGTGCTGACTTACAGCTGTTACCGTCTGTGGACTAGCTCTCTGCGCTGCAATAAGGGTATGAGCTGCATCTGGATCAACACCTTGTTGGATAAGGTAGGCACCATTCCCCTGAGCAAGCAACTGGCCAGCAGTAGCTCCTTGTGTTAAGTTACTTGCCACCTAAAATTAAGTTTTCCATTATGAAGCAAATAAATTGCCAACAGGACACACGCGCATGCAAGTACGAGGCCTGTTCAAAAAGTAAGCGACCTTTGGCCGGGAAAAATACATTTACACACCTGGAGGTCTGCAACTCTAATCCCCTTCAAAGTAGTCTCCTTGTGACTGAACACACTTCTCCCAGCGGTTCTGCCATTGTTAGAAGCATTTCTGGAATGCCTCTTTGCGAATGGAGTACAGCTTGGCCGTCGTGTTCCGTATAATGTCGTCTCGTGAGTCAAACTGAGTCCCTTTCAGCTGCATTTTCAGGTGGGGGAACAGCCAAAAATCACTAGGAGCCATGTCGGGAGAGTAGGGAGCCTGTCGAACCACAGGAATATTGTGTTTGGCCAAGAACGTTTGAATCAGTTGCGAGGAATGAGCTGGTGTGTTGTCATGATGCAGCTGCCACATTCCCGCTGCCCACAGGTCCAGTCTCTTGCGCCGCACAGCATCAAGAAGGTGATGAAGGACTTCCAGGTAGTATTCTTTATTAATGTTTTGGCCTTGTGGTGCATACTCGTGATGCACCACTCCACGGGAGTCAAAGAAAACGGTCAACATCACTTTGACGTTTCTCCGCACCTGCCTGGCTTTTTTTAGCCTCGGGGATGTTGAATGTTTCCAATGTGACGACTGCGCCTTGGTTTCCGGGTCGTAGCCGTAAACCCATGACTCATCACCAGTGATCACGATGTTCAGGAATTCAGGGTCGCTGTTTGCGTAGTCCAGCATGTCCTGCGAGACTTCCAGACGGAGTTGCTTCTGCTCCATCGTTAGCAGCTTCGGCACAAATTTTGTGGACACTCTCCGCATTGCCAAATCAAAGGTCAGAATGGAATGTACCAAACCAGTGCTTATCCCCACTTCCTCCGCAAGTTCTCGGACAGTGACATGACGGTCCTGCATGACCAAAGCCCGCACTTGGTCGATGAGCTCGTCATTTCGGCTTGTTGAGGGCCTACTGGAATGAGCGTCGCTCTCCACCGACGTGCGGCCATCTTTGAATCTGTTGTACCACTTCTTAATTTGTGTGATGCCCATGGCATCTTCGCCGAAAACCCGCTGAATCTTCCGAATGGTTTCCACTTGGCTATCACCAAGCTTCTGGCAAAATTTGATGCAATACCGCTGCTCGAGTCATTCCGTCATTTTGGCAGAAAATTACAATGCGACGCTCGCTGCGTATACACTCTCACTCACACGCTGGCTGCACGTGACTGAGGCTGTCTGCTGGCGGAAAAAAATCCACGTATGTGCATGAAGGTCGCCTCCACCTCCCTTCCACAGCACACCTCCCGTGCTTCATTAGTTTCCGCAGAAAATAATTACGTCGGATACTTTTTGAACAGGCCTCGTATGTGCTCACGTGCAAGCACACACACACAAAACGAACCACAGGTTGCTTTTATATACGTAGGCCTATCAATTTCCAAATCTAATTTTAACTGGATTTTCCACCTTCTATCACACACAAAGAGAGATTAACAATTTGATGTCTTAATTTCAGGAGCTCTTTATTCTTGAGGTTGCTAACAAACCAGAAATGTAACACAAACAGGTCCACTTCTCAAGGTTCATGAATTTATCACTACCTACATTTTAAGAAAGCAAGAAGTAACCAAACACTAACATCATACTTTGTGGTGAATTTACAATAGGTATCCAAAGTAACCAACCTCTGCCCTACTACACATCCATGATCAAGTGTGTATCTCAACCTAGTTAATTAATCTCTTAAAGCCTAGCGATAGCTTTACTTACCACCAGGTTAAACATTCAAAAATTCTAAATGGTACTCACATTGCATCATGTGTTTCGCATGGCTCTCAGAACAAACAGCAACTTTTGCCTTACACAACATTAAGAGTTTAGTTTTCATAACCAATGTGGAGAGTGTTTACAGCACGGTATGCACTGAGTCCCTATATAAAACAGACACCCTTCGTCTTTAATGGGTTAAGATTGTCCTGTATCAGGACTGCGGATATGCCAAATCTTACACATGCCTTCACAAATAAAAATCTAGGGGTTTAAAGTATGGAGATGTGAGTGGCTAATGTTGTGGACCACCACAAATGATCCATCAACTCGGAATGAGATGATGAAGGCACATAACACACACAGATCCGTTCATTTAACCGTCATTTTGTAAGCTGCCAAGCAGACAACATGCAGAATGTGCTCCTACGGTTAGAAGCAGACACAGTATTAACAGTCATCCCTCACTTTTCACAGGGGTCGGGTTCCAAGACACTCCATAAAAAGTGAAAATGCGCAAATAATTACCCCCTCCCCCCCAAAGTTTTAGTATTTTTTAGGGTAACAGTTGTCAATCACAACTACATTCTTTTAGTATGTTGTATGGTTTTAATACAACATGTTTTGGTTTATACATGAGAAGCCAGCATCAGGCTGATAAAACACCAAAGAAAAATTTTACTACCTTCATATGTTGATGACATTATCACCTACAACCAGTGCTCCTCTAATATACATGAGTACGGGTCTGTCTGTCTGTCTGCAATAATACACCCCACCAAAATAGCAGTATGTTTGGAACCACTGCACAAATATTGACGGCTACCAACTCTGGTGTCTTAATATTTTACTTATATTTTAACATTTTAACACTTGTATTTTAAGCAATTATATTTAAAAGTTGTATTTATGAACCAGTTATTGGTTCAAAACATGTAGGATTGTAATTAAACATCTTAATATATATGTTAAAAGGTGCATGTGGTTGGTCTTTAACATTGCACATAATATGTTCCTAGAGTTCAATAATATCCACCCCAGTTTAACATTTACTTCAGAATTTTTAAAACAACATTCACAATTTTTTAGACATTACCCTTACTATACATCCCACACACAGAGCTCTTTCTGTCTTTAGAAAACCCACTCCTACTGACTGCATCATACCTACAGATTCTTGCCACCCTCTCAACAAGTTTGGAACACCAAGGTTTTTAGTTCACTGCCTAAATTCCTTGACAAAGAAAAAGAAACCTCCATTATCCAAAACATTTTGCATAGTAACTCCTATCCAATCACTCTTACAAACACCTTAACCCAACTTCATAACTGCCCTCACAAGAATCCTTCAGAACCAAACCATGAGCAATTTCCTCTTACATGGGAAAAGAAACCACCTTCGCCTCTAAATTATTCAAACACAATACTGAAAATATCATTCCAAGCTAAGAATTCAATACAAATCAACTTCAAGGAAGAACAGACATTTTGGCAATTGTATATCGTATATTCAGGAGTATACCTACAAACTTGCACCGACTGTGACGTGGCATATGTTGGCCAGACTGGCAGAAATTTTCTAACTCGATACACAGTACATTTACAATTATTTTGTACTAATAATTACAAGTCAAGTTTTGCACATCTGTTTGATAATGGTCACTCAATGGAACTAGCAGATAGTGTGATGCAGGCACCACACATTTCTAATAATGGCCCCTATCTTGACACATTAAAAAGGTTTTATATTTTTAGACCCTAAAGGATTTTTGACATTATCACCCAATACAATCCCTTAAGATACCTGCTCCCCTCAGTGCTTCCTATGCCCCCAGTGGGAACAACAGACAATATGATGACGGCACCAAGCATTTCTAATATGGGCCCTTCTCATGTTACAGTAGAGAGGTTTTGTATTTTCAGAGAAACCAAAGAAAGCAAACAAATAAATTATCACCATACAGTCAGCCATGACAAGATTTTTCATATTACCATCCAATATGCCCCTACCCTGTAAGATAGCTGTTCCACTCAGTACTTTGAATGCAGCACTCATGTAAGGAAGCCTATACCATAACAAGGGGTTTGCAACACTTGTTTACATCTATGTGAGTACCAATACATATGCTTTCATGAACAAAACTTTAAAACCTTTACACACAGAGTTCATTGCAATCTATGCTGTTTAAAATTGTATCTCTATTTACAATAATACAATTTATGAAGCACAGGTGACAGAATAAAAAGACAAGCAAGGATGACACAGCTTCAATCGAGAGTATATCAGGAAATGCAAAATATAAAACAAACACCAAGGCCAAATAATAGAGAATAAAACCCACATTCTTATCTGGAAGTACTATTTTACAGTTTCTAATTTTAACTACTTAAACACCATAACCTTTTAATTTATCATTTTTGTCCCGTCTCTGTGGAAATAGCACAATTTTTTATTTAACTGTTCTCAGCTTATCATACTCTTTATGCTACCTGTGAAGGCGAGATTTCATCTGTATACATGGATGATGTAAAATAACATAATGTTGATTTATATAATAATTTTTCTTTAGTTGTTTATCAGCCTGATGACGACTTCTTCTGTATGAGCTAAAACATGTCGTATTAAAACCATACAATATACTAAAAGAATATAGCTCTAACTGATGGCTATCATGTCACACTTTGTGACTCTTCATCACAACAGGATGTCCCATGTAAAAATATTTTTTAGTGTCTTTTGTTTGTAGAAACATTGTGATAGGGAGCTGCTTCCTCTTTTTCCTTCAACTTCTTGAACATCCTGCAGTATGGTTTGCAGACCTGTTTGAGTTGTCACACAATTTTGATGCTCCTATCCACTGAAGGGTACAAGTGATTTAATTTTTTTCTTGGGGTGACCCTGCACATTTGCAAAACTGTGATGTACAAACCTGGAAAAAGTGAATGATGACTGTAAAACTCTCTTGATATGTCTCTGGCTCTCTATTGATCATGTACTGTCGTTTAACATGCAAAGTATTGTTTAACATGCAAAATATAGACAAAAGCTGCATGAAGATTTTATTGCCAACTGGAGGCTGTTAATAAAAACTTATGTAAGAAATAAGTGGTTGCAGAAACATTTACTTGTAGTCAAGGTTACTTGGACTGAACAAGCCCTTCTGGGACGTTATATGCTCATCACTGGTAAATTGCTATTGATATTTCACAATGACATACTGAGTCCATCTTCAGGATCTTGAAGTCCCATGAACTACTTACTATTCAACACAACATAGTTGTGCCATGGGTCAAGCAGTTACTCACCAGCCTCTCACCGTGAAAGCCTGGGGTCAACCCTAGGCCAATCCATGTCGGACTTCCAGTCAAAAAAAGTGACAATGGAATAGGTTTTCCTCCAAGTACTTTGGTTTTCCTGTATCATTCTACCAATGCTTCCTCTCATTCATTTCTCAATCACAGATGCTATATAATCTTAGAAATTGACAGCATCATAAAACAAGCTTGAAAAAAACAGACATGATGTAACATCCCCAAAGGCTTGATCTTTATGAGCAACAAAGCGTGAAACTCAGCCTCACGTGTTAATTTTATACTGCAATTTACCTGACTATACGTAACTGCGGTAGTGTTTCCCGAGTAGTACTGGCCAGATGCTGGGGTGTACATCGTCCCGGTTTCCCCTACCGTGTACACTGGGTACGACCTGTGTAAGAACAAATACAGGTGGACAATAACAATTACAAGGAAAACCAAGAGAGGAAAGATTCGCTGAAATTTTGTTTGTAGGTTGTTCAAACAAAACCAGTTCAGGGATTACGCTGGGTAAAGGAGTAGTGCAAATTAAAGACAGTCTCCAGACACAGATAGATCCAGTGGACCCACACATGCTGCTGCATAAGTAGGGTAGTTTTACATCTTGACTTTCATTTATTTTATATACAGATTAATACACAGTACACATCTGCTATACAAAAACATATTTTTGTATAACTCAGCAGCAATATCTCAGATGGGTACAGCTGTAAAACACATCTATATCTATGGACTGCCCATTATTCTAAGGTGTAAATCATACAAAGACACAGCTTACATGTAGCTCAAAGAACACCAGGTGCTATTTTAGCAGTTCTAACTATGTATTTAACATGTTAAATACTTTCTATATGTTCTCCCCAAAGACTGATATGAAAATATCTGAAACATGTGTAAGTTAACAAAGCAGAAATTTCTTACAACTGACAACATTATTTTCATGTTAGGCCCTACTTAATTTAACATAAGTGCCTAGGAACACATGTTTAAAATGAAAATGACTGATCCTACCACTTCTACCCACGTGGGTATGGAGCAGCTCTCACACTACAGTGCAACTGGCTGTTCGTCAGATAAAAAGTTTTTTCTGTGCCTCAGGTATGGCACATATCAAGGATACCACTCCAGCAGATTTCACATTCCACATTGATCTACTGTGAATTTCATCTCAGGCAATAATGAATATGAGGTATTCCACTTAATCAATACTAATGAAAAATGTAGCAACATCATAATGTATATTATTTATGCAACTAGGTTCCTGAATAATGCTCACATCTGTCCATTGGTGGCGGCATAGATGGCCTGGTCTGCTGAACCTTCTACATACTGCACGTAAGTGGGGGGAACCCCCTGTGCAGCCACCGTGTCTGACCCCACTGCGTCTGACTCGGTCACTGTAAAAATGGAGACAGAAGTAAAGACATTTTCATGCTACTGCTTAATTTAGAAGATAAAAGTTATTCTGCAAGACCTCAGATTCTCACAGCATGTTCCCAAAAATTCACATTGTGAAATAATTATCAAGTTTCCATGACAAGTGGTACTGGCCGTTACGTGGAAATTATGAACATAAATTATAGTTAAAAGTCTATTCTGACATGAACGTACGTTACTTTCTCATTTTAAACAACACATTTCACTGAATTTAAATATACACTTTAAAAATATGTAAGTCACAGTACTAGATATTTTAAAATTATAATATACGGCTCTATGTCACAAAGAGACCAGTATCTATTATTTTTTACAGTTTTCCTAAAATATAAATTTTTGAACAAACATAGGAACTAACGCCTTGCAAATTTCATATAAACCCAATATCTTGATTAACTAACTAGAATATTTTCATTTGGGTTTCTTTTTTAATTTTGCGGGCTTTTTTTCTTCCAATTGTGACACCCTGCATGGAATACAGATTAACTGAGGGATTTCAGGGGGTGTGAGAGAAGGGGAATACATACAAAATAAAAATAAAAAAAAAACAGACGAAATAAAGAAGAATTAGAAACTTAAAATTTGCAAAAATCAGTATGAAAGCCCCAAACTTTTAATATAATTTCGTGGTTCCACTAATTCTGCAGAAGTCTGCACTTTTTCTGCTTTATTTATTACAGTTACTGCACCACTTTAGCAAACACAACGACAGCAAGGAACTGCAATCTTTGCCTGCTGCAATGGGCAAGTTTTATACACTGCAAAGCAGGCAGACTTTGTGCTTTATGTGTCTGAACTGTTCCTTTTTACACTTTTACCAACAAATCTAAAGCTGTGAAAGATCACTGGATGTATGGGTCACTTTAAAATGTTCCTTTACTGCTGGAAATTTGCTTGAATGCCCCCGCCCCCTCCCGCTTCAAAATCAAAATTCACACAAACATGTTGCGAACTGTGTACACACATTGGTATTTTTCATACAAACTGTCACACACTTGAACAAAGGAACAGACACCACAGCATTGATTAAGGGCCAAATCACTCAAAAAGTAAGTATCTTGTGTCGAATCAGAACCTAACTTGGGAGTGAGATTTAAGTTTAATGTATAGGCTGACATCTGTAATTACAGACACCAATACACAGGACTCCTGCAAACTCCTTATGGAACCTCAAGACTTTTTGAAACACAGTTTGGAAATCACTGCCAAAACTGATGACCTGCAACAGGTGTGGAAAAATGTATATAAAAGGCAGATAAAATCAGTAACCAATTAAAGAAATCAATAAGCTCTAAACCCTTAATATTGTTTTCTTCCCAGTTCCTTCTCAGTCTTTGAAGCGAGCTCCTTCCAAGGGGTTTCCACACAAATATTTAAAAACATTTCTCGTATCATAAATTTGAGTTCACGGGCCCACATATTGTAATATCTATTCAAAACTCCAGGTCATATCAGTGATGTAAACTTCACGAGCTAAATTATCAGAATGGTGAACTGCTGCTACCTGGTACTGGCATACGTGAAACAAGTTTGCCATCATCACAAAACTCTAGCCATCAGTACATATCATAACAATTTTCATACTTCAAAATTACAGCAGTTTCAAAACACTATTCATGCACAAGTTCACTTAGTGACAACAAGATAAACACTTCCTCTTTCAAATAATGGCAAAAGATAAAAAAATCAAAATAACTGAGTTTTAAAATTAGGTAAAGGTGAAGTTTTCATTGTGCTTAATTAAACACTGTGCCAGCACACGTATGGAATATAAGGGAGTAAATGAATAGTTCCACTCACTCTTAACCCTGACATTTGATGGAGGTCATTGGTCAGCTTCATACAAAGGCCACTTTATATCTATGTAAAATGTACGTACTATCTACTGTACAGTAGGCTGGGTGGGGTCCACGCCTGTTCTGGGTATGGTAAATGAACCCTGAATGCTCATAAAGTGGCCACAGAAATGGATGAACTATGCTGGCTACAATGTTGCATGACCTAATAACATGCACAAAACAGGATTCATCAGTTTTGTTCTTTATACCATTCTTGTATACAATCCTCTTAGGGACTAATATCAATTTATGACAATTAACTCCAGCCACTTCACAGAACTGATCCTTTTCAATCTCACTAATGAGGTTTAATCTGCTTACATGGGACAGAGACATACAATGGCAAGGCTATTAAAAAAACTGACAACCACAGCAACTGATGATGATAGACCAACCCATCAGTCCGCTTAGTGCAGAAAATCAAGCAGAGCTAGCTTCTCCCAATTCAATCCGATTTAATAACCCTCATCAAACGTCATCCCACTCTCTCAAGCAGAATTCTAAAAACAGTATTGAATAAAATTAATAATGGTAAAGGCATTTCCTTGTAATGTTCTAGTGAATGACCAGCTAGAACACTAACTTTACTGCCTCTTGAAGTTAAAAATATCATTACACACAATGAAGGATTTACATGGATTGCTAACAGTTTGACAGAAACATGCTACTCTCAGAGATTCCCTATACATATATGGAAACAGTAATTATTTCTCTCTCAAGGAGTGTAAGCATATAAAGCCTCTTTCAAAACCCCTCATATTTTAACGCAAATCTCACCTTTATGTGGCACAACATTTTCACACATAAAATCAGGTTGACAAACAGCAACAGCAACAAATAAAAATTATACTCTTGACAATTTATGGCATATCAAACATGCAAAACACTTTCCACCATTCAGGGCAAAATATTTAATCTTTCAATGTCCTATTTAAAAATATATAAATTAAGATATAAAAAAATAACTCAAACTGGTGTTTTGTGTCAGTGTAGAATATGGCCCTACACTACAGAGAAGAACATAAACTGAGTGTGTCTGAGCATAATGAGCTACGGAAAACATTTGGACCAAAGAAATGGAAAGCAGGAGGTGGGCACAGATAATTACATATGGAAAAGTACTGTAATTTATATTCATCATCTCATATCACTACAGTGATAAAATTGTGGATTAACTGGATTGGATACTTAGCATTCATCAGGGACATGAGCAAAACTTGCAAAATTCTTGTCAGAAGATCTGAAGGGAAGAGACAATGTGGCAGATTTAATTGTACATGGCAGGGTAACATTAACATGCACTGTAGAGAAGTGAGGTGTGTGGTTGAGAAAAAGGAGGTGTTTTATTTAAGAATACTATCAGTTGCTAAGAGTATATAGTGTACATCAATGGCATATGAGGCAAATACAAATATGGGGCATTCACAGAATGATACTGGCAGAGAAAAATGGGGAAAAATGCTTTACGCAAAGAAAAACCTGTTCCGGTACCACTTTGTCCACCACAAATCCCACAAAGACTGGAATGGGATCAAATCTGAGCCTCTGTGGTGAGAGGCCAGTGACTAACCACCTGAGCCATGGTATGGCCTGTGTTGTTGTATACTAGGTTCAACTGACCCAGGACAGAAATGAATGGGTGACTTTCATGGACATGACAATGAATGTTCAGTTTCTGAAAGGCCAAGAATTACCTGACTGTTTAACTGACCACTACTATGCAACACCATGAGATCTGTTTTTCATCTGTCAGTAGATAACATATTAGAACCTTACGATGGGTACATAAAGTCATCAGCACAGTACTCTGAATGTGACATCTACTAATGCTAGTGATATAATACATATGTTATGAAATCCACTTTTCTTTTTTCAGCTGGCAGGCAGAAGTTCTGCACGATTTGAGGTTCTCACATCAGTGCTGATTTATACAAGTGTTCTGGTATTTGACACTATGTTGATTGGACAGTAGTACCCAACATTTCAAAGGATTATAGCACCTCCATCTTTTAGAGTAAAGCACGTTCTTCCTGGAACACCTGACTCTGAAGATATTGGCCCCACATTCCTTCAAACTGTCAGGAGCTACTCACCAAATAACACAGCATCACATCCACCAATGCTCCATACTGAATGCCATAGGGTTTTAATTAGTGACAGCACAACTAAATAAAACACTAATGTATTAGAATAACTGGAAGCCTCTATTCTGAGTCAGCATGAAAGGGATTTAGTTCTTACACGTTGGACAGTCCGTGTGGCATACTGGGCAAAATTCCTGCATGAATAGCATGAAATCACTGATCTGGAGAAATAAATGTTACCTTGCTTAAGACAAAAAGGATAAAGATGTCAGTCTAGAAATCAAGTTATAAATTCATGCCTTTAAAAGGCTTCCATACAATATTATACCCTCAATTTTGAAAGTTAAGTGTAAAGTGTATAAACAAATTACATACTTAAAAGTGAAAACAATTATGTGCTGCATACAGCTCACAAAGTGGAAGTTATAACTGCAGCTATGTGGCATACGCAACACACCAAATCACACATATATAAGGTACATTCACTACATAAGGTTCCTTAGCATGTAACTTGTGCACTAATGAAACTATTTTTCAGCAGGAGAAAGCACATGCAACAGGTGGCGCAAGTCAGCTGTCATATGCCATTCAAGGGACAAATTGATGGCGAGCAATGGCAATGACAAGAAAACTTTGCCCTGCAAAGAAGTTTATAAACCGATTCAGTCTTTATGGATGAAACATGTTTCCCCACGCATACAGGAGTATGGTGATGGTACACGGAGAGTGCAGAATGTCAGAAAGCTATGCAAACTCTGAAAATGGTCAAATGGACATCCATGATGTGGACCACTGAAGTCACACCTGGGAGACTGCCAGTTCCACAACAATGAAGAAGTGGAAATGGCTTTTCATGAACGGCTGTGAATGCAAGAGCCCAATTTCTACCACGACAAATTTTTTAAACTTGTGCCAAGATGGAACAAATACATCAATGTGCGTGGTGAAAAATGACACTTCAGTGAAACCGATGATATGCATTAAAATTGTAATGACTTCTCATTTAATTTTTGTGACTGAAAAAACCTTACTTACTCAACAACATTTGTACATGAAAAACAAGTATTTAAAATTCAATTTCACGCACAGCAGCGAATGCGAGATACAGCACAAAGATATGACCCATTAACACAACAGCCATGATATGTATTACGTACTGGCCATCTTACAAAAAATGACAAATTTCAATGACATAATTATCTGGACAAGTATGCAGGATCAGCAAGTGACGTCATATGGAGGACTGTTACAAATGAAGTATATACAAATTTATAAGAATTTATTTTGAACTTACTCCAAAAAATTACCTAAAAAATTCAATGTTTAACACAACCCCACAAAACACCCATAGCAGTTAGATATCAAGAACAAGTGTCCATGTCCCTGAGCTCTCCTTGCCAAACTGCCTTTCTGTTCCACTGAAAGTGCAAGGGACAGTGTTATCTTCTTACATTACATCACTTACTAGGTTGGAAAACAAAGGTCTCTTGAGTTAGTAGTTCAACTGATACTAACTTTAGTGGGCTAACAGGCTTGTAAGATATAAATTTTTAGTATTTTGTACTTCATCCGTAACAGTCATACAGAAACACATTTTTAGCAAACATACAAAAAGCAACACATTTTGTCGGTAATGGTTGACAAGACCTCTATTATACTGAAATATGGCAACACTTACAGTACTATTAATTAGCCAAAAATCATTTGGCTACTCGGGCATGAGACAGACACTACCTGTGTCAACTTCAGTCACACCAGCCTTCAGAAACTAAGAGCCTACACACATTACAATTTCACTTCAAAATGGCCCCAATAAATGGATGAACAGCTACTGCGAAGAAACATTTTGTGTCATGTGGCCACCAATAACATCATGCTACCTCTTGAAACAAAATTCCACATGTCTAAAACATGTACGAACAATGAGTTTTCATGCAAGGTGTCTATGTGAAAGTAGCTGTATAAGGAAAGGAGATGTTTCCAACAACAATTTCAGAACAATACATCCAAAGAGGAAATTATTTATCCAAACATACATACATTTAAACAGGGTCATTACTGACAAAAAAAAGATGAAATCAAAGCACCAAGAATATGGTAATTAATTCCTGGCTTTAACATGCTCCTTGAAAATCCCTAGATTCCTTGCACAGGAGACTGGGGTTTCAATAACATTGGAACTGCCACAAAACTCAAATTGAAACCATACTGTATACAGGATAACATCAGGTGGATGGTACATAGCACAACTGCTGTCCAATAATTTACTGGGAACAGAGTGAAGAGAAGCTGCAATATGTGTAGACTCTTGGCTTGCAAAGGCCACTATCAGTCAAAATCTGTACACCACTAGTGGACGTGAGTAGCATCTATCTCTCCTGCTTCAACAGTGCAACAATGTTTGGGTAATTCTTAGAACTGTTGCACTGTATTACTGCTTACTTTAACCCTTTCACTGCCACCTTGCCTTTGTGTTCAAAATAATTAGTTTACACAACACACCACCTAGCTTGGATGGAGCAGTATTCATTACTCTACTGACGCTTTTATATTACAAAGCAATTCAAGTACTGTATGTTCAAATCGTATTCTCTTTAACTGTTTATGCACACTTTGCATACTGTGATACAAAATGAATGCTCAATGGGGAATTCATGCTGGCCCACCTACATGTTTACTCTCACTCAATGAACATGAAGCTCAAATTTTGCCATCCCTTCGCCCTCCAAAAGCTCCCTACAGGAAAAAAAACCTAACTAACTAACTAACTAACTAACTAACTAACTAACTAACTAACTAACTAACTAACATGACATAAACTATGCATTATTTTTTTAAAAGTGTGTTATTTAACAATCTTACCAATTGTTAAGATTATCTTACCAATTGTTAAGATTATACAGTGCTGATGACAGACAAATAAGTATGGAGCATTGGTGGAATGATACTGACACAAGAAAACCAAAGTACTTGAAGTGAAACCTGTCCCAGTACCAATTTGTGCACCACAAATCCCATCGGACTAGCCTGGAACTGAATGCGGCAGGCCTCTGTGGTCAGAAGCTGGTGAGTAACTCCCTGAGCCATGGCATGGCTTACATGTCTCATTGGGAACAACAAATTCTATTTTAAACCCTTCTAATACAGTAAATATGCAATAAAATACAAGAAAAAATTATGTTGGCTTCAAGGACACAAACCTCTACCTTAGCAATTTTGACACTTACTTTTCTACATGAATGCAGCATAAAGGGATTACAATAAATATTTCATGAAATTCCCAAATCATAAGACCATCATTCTCTAAAAATTTACCTATTCTTCATGTCTTGTGTCTGAAATAATTAATTAAGCACATATGACAATGTTTCCAGCCATTCTTGATTATGCAGGCCATCCCTCAAGCATCACCTCCTGCACTGTGTCCAAGTGCAAGTTGCACTGCAATTACTCTAGCCATCATTTCTTGTGACCATCTTTGATGATCATATCCACCTTCTGCTTGTTGCAAAGTGCTGGTGGTTCTTGGCTAACCACCATAAAGCAGAACAGCAGTGCCAATGTTGAAATCTTTGATGTGTTTTACCAAATAATGTTCACTCCTGGTACCCATGTAGACATCTCTACCCACGACATAATTGATCACCACTGCTGTAGGTGAGTTGTTCTTTACAAGAAAGTCAATCACAGCAGACTGGTGAAACAATAGTCATTAGCAGCTGTTTTATTGCAGCGGTTTGAGAATACACTTTGGAGCACATGTTCTCAATCTGTACTTCATGTTCATGACAGATACCAAACGCCATACAATTCCTGGTCTACAGTACATTACTGTTACGTGCGCAATTCAATGTTTTTCACATCTTTCACTATAGCCTTCATAGCTTTGTTGACAACAAACTTGGATACTGTTCTATGTGACAAAAATTTCACACACTTCTGCCTAAGAATTTGGCATAAAGTGGCTGAGAAATAAGAAAATAAAATTATTTGTATCTCCAATAAATATTCACCACAGCCATACAGGAATCTAAATTTTGAAAGAATCCATTTGGAAAACAGTGTACTTCAACGGAATTCACCCTGTCACTCTTGTTTGTTATCTCCTTGTACATTCTCATTGACATATTTTAAATAACAATGTAACTGTGGCAAAATTAGGGCACTGATACTGTGCCAAAGGAGCTTATACCCACCTGACATTCCAATGAAGGCACATTTTGAGGATGTCAAAATTAGTGTTTAACAAACAGGTTCCTTCTGCATTTGTTATAGTCACACATTTCATGTCAGTACTTGATGGTCATTCTACGGAAAGTGACATAAAACATTTGCTCCATTAAAAGATATACAGATCTTGCCTCAGACATTTTTGACCTAACTCACATCATCCACCAATATACAAACAGAAGTAAATTCTGTCAAAAGTAAAGGTAGAGTTGTTCATTAAACACCATGCCATGAATACATATGGGAGAATGAAGGTACAGTGTCACACATTTTTAACCTTGGTACAAGATGAACAGACTGGTCAGCATCATGTCTCAGCCACTCTATCCCTATGGAAACAGCCCTCCAATGTGAACAAAAATTTAATTTTCCTGACAGATATTAGAGGGGCTTGTAATATGTAGTTTCATCAAAATCTGGACCATGAGTGCAAATTTATCACTGAACAGGCAGATGCTCACTGTTATGAAAATAAATATAAAATGCAGTTCCAATGCTGTTTCAGAGCACCATTATCGAGTAACTGGACTGTGGCAGTTAAAGGATTAAACAGTATTGAAGATCACAATTATTCATATCCTGACATCACAAAATCCTATGTATGACCCTATCCTGGGACAGTATGTGGCTGTGTGGTATAGATCTTGCTCAAGCCATGCTGTTTGGGACGCAATTATGTATTGTGCTGCAGATGGTCAGAGGTTTTGTAAGCAATTCCATCATCAATACAAATATCACATTAAAAATCCATCTATGGTATTTCCTTTGCATCCATCAAAATTATAATATTTCTTTTATACACGTCACGTAGCATTTCACTTGTCATAACACCAATAAAAGCATGAAAAAAAAATCTGTCCTTCTATAAAGACTTACATATGACACTTGAGAATTATACCAATTATTTGACAAAAAAAAAACACTGAAGTACATGTGCTTGTACTTTTGAAAAATATCTAAATTACACAAAGCTGGAAATGTGACAAGATATACCTTGTCCGAAACAAAGGGTTCAACTGGAGATATGAAACAATTCACTGCCAAATGAAGCAGCATTCTTATCTGGCTAGGTTTATAGCAAAACAGTGTTTAGGATCTCATGGCAATCAGAAAAATGAAAGAAATGAGTCTCTCACATTCATTTACACATGATTTTCCAGCCTTATCAAGAGGTATGTTTAAACATGCTCTCAAAACATTGCATGAACAAGACAGCTATCTGTAACACAACACCATCACAAGCCCAGTACATTCTTTATATCTCCATCCTTAAAATCCTTTGCTGACCACATCATAATGCATTATACAGTCCTTACCTACAGTAGGGTTAACTGGGGTGAGGGATGTGTATGACCGAGTGCCATTTCCTTCTAGTAGCGTAAGCATGAAAACAAGATATAGTACTGAAGTTATAACCAAAAGCAAGTAGGGTGCCTACTGGCATGGTAATGTGATTCATAAGGATCTCAGGAACAGCATACTTTTAATAAATATTAATTTAAAGATTCCAATAAAAATGTATGGCGTAACACAATGCGTTATCTTCGCTGGTTCCATTATAGAATTTTAAAACCTACAAAACATATTTACTCCTGGCAGTATGCAGCATAATTAGCTTATAAATTGAAGGAAGAACAGTGTGTTTTCTCTGGCGCACAATTCTTCAACCATACTCAAGCATCATTTTTAAAGACACCTACAGTAGCAGTATATATCAGATATTAAAGCCAGGAAAATGAAAAAAATTTAAAAATATCTGGTACAGTAGACACCCTAAATATGTGTATGAGAAAAAACATTTCTTAGATCATGACATCTACTACAGGAATTTCATAAATGACCTAATACACAGGCATCTCATAATCCCGATGTACTTGTTCAACAAAAGGTCTTGGTAAAAGAAATGCTTGCCAAGAGTAGTTACATAATGTACACTGAAATGGATACTCTGAAAAAGCAGAGTTCATATGAATATCTGTACAGCTATTTTGTTTCAAGTGCTTAAAGAAATTTGTTCAAGACTGCTATGTCCTGGGATTCAAAAAGGCCTGGGTTCACATGCCAGCGACAGCTGCATCAATAAATATGTAAAATTTCTCCAACAAATTTACTACATACAACACATGCTCTTGAAAATCCTATTTTCTACCAAGAGAAACAGCACACAGCACAAAGTAGGAACCACCAAGGTTTTATCACACTTAATGAAACCTACTCATATACCCTTTCACCCTGCCACATTTTTCCAACACAACTTCCCCTCCCCCTCATTTTTTAAGTTACTGACAAAGCAGTTTCAAATTAGCATTTGAACCTGTTACTAGATTTTAAATATTCATGAAACGGTGAATATATGTATCTGAGCTTGGTGCAGCAGATGCCATCCACTAGCAGTGGCACAATCAAGGCTGGTCGTGAAAAGGTCAATAGGCAGAAGGAATTTTCAGATTTTATCACTGTCCTGAGATGCAAGAACCACATTTAACTGTCCTAATATATACCATATTTCAGGTCAGACTGTGGTCTTTTGATCACTCAACCCTAATTTACACACTAAACTTGTCACTGTGCATGCCTGAAGATGTGGGGGAGTAGATGTGCAACTCCACTCACTCTTACCCTCAGCACTAGATTGGGTGAGTGGACAGCTTCACGTCCTGGCCACTTTACCCAGGGGGGGATAATGCGCCTGGTATCCAGTGAATATGGGGCTGGGTGGGCCCCAGAGCCAGTCTGGGTACTTGGGACATAAGAAAAATCTCTTGCACCTTTCCAGGAACTGACTGACTCTTCAATCGCCCAGCCTGTGGCCTGCAACTACACCAACCATACTATCCAAGCTCCCAATTCTGATGTAATCACATAAAAATATACACATTAAATATTCTTCTCCTATTTGTAAAAATAAAATGTGGTCTTTTGGATTATGTAACCCTGAAGTTTGGTAGGTGGGTACCAACACTGACAATTTTGTTTATTTTTCATGTTAAGCTTCATTTTCTACATTTATTCTTTCCAAATACCTCTTCCTGTAAGTGAAGCCCCTGTGCAATAAAATTTGGAGTTAACTGTACATGTCACCCTTATTTCCTGAGATGCTGTTTAGGTTTCAATCTTATAATGATGTTTTAAGTTTTGTGGTAGTGCTGGCTTATCTGGGTGCTGAGGTGAATGAGTTCATATGCAATCAGCAGGAGAAGAAAGGAATGCATACAGGTGTTCATTGCTCTGGTTAGTGCACTATGGGACAGGCAAATGTCCTTCATTCTGTTGTAAGGATTTCTTCACGACTTTTTTGAATTTTAGGTTCATGTTTATATCTATCTTCAACTCAACAGTTCAGTCAGTTCCCTGCCCTAGCAATAACATGCGACAGGCCAGGCAGTGGAGATGCTTGAATCACGATTAGAGATATCAGACACTGGTTATGCAGTGTAACAGAACTCGGTGCTGTGTGTGTTCCACCAAAAACAAATAAAAAAGAATGAAATTCTGAATGCAACATAGGGCTCTGCGACACCCCATGTTTGGAGGTAGGCCTACATCACATCGAACTGCATTTCTGAGGACCAACTGACACTCAAATGGAAAGGCGGAACACATGAATGTAAGCAAATACTGCTATTGTAATTACTGAACCGATATTTTTCAGTAGCGTTTTCTTGATGAAATAATGGGGGTGAAGGAGATGTGGATTTTACACAAGGGGCTGTCTCCAGGAACAGAGACTTACTGTTAGGTCCCTTATGTGTGTGTACTTGCTTCACTTTACCAATACGAGGAAAAAATACAAACTGCTGCCTGGAGACATCTGTAAATAATCTGTGACTGCTGGAAAAATCGTAAGGCTGTTACTAAGAAAAATTAAACCTCAATAGTGCCAATTTTAACTAAAGTTAAATTTCACACAATCTTTTATGCCTGTACAGGCCTTTTAGACAAATATTGTGAAAAAGAGACCTGTAATTATAGATGCTGAAAATTTTAAAAACAACATGGCGTTGTGGGACAGTGTTTTCCTGTTCGGCCATACAAAATTAAACATGCAGCAACACATCAGTACATCTATGAATTCAGTGCAGCAGGGCAATTATTTGAGACATATATTCGGTACCAAAACTTTGTGATCAGACCTTTTATCGTATCTTCATAGTTCCCAACATTTCAAAAGACAACTTATGACAATGCTGTCAGAAAAGTAATGTTTCAGAAAATACCACATGTGTATTAAAAATGTTTTATGGTTAACTTGTTTACAGAGAATACTAATACTGGAAGGTACATAAACGTGTGGTATTGAAACTCTTCAAAGAAATATGAAATCCTGTCCCACATTCATAAAGAGAGGGATCATCAGAAGGTAATAAGGGAATGTGACAGTGGTAATCAGCTGTGAACTATAATCCAGATGTGCATAATGAAAGAAAACATACCTTTAAATAAAACACAGTATTCAACAAAAACAGGAACAATGCATTTTATATGACATTACCAAACAACATTTAATGCATTCACTGTGCTGTACCTCATGTCACTGTTACAGCATGTGAGTCCATGAATGTCCACTAATGTCTTGGTATGACACACAGAGAACAAAAATAAGTTACTAACACTGTCCCCTTTCTTGGAACATTCTGTGTATGTATCATCCACGCAATGGCCCACCTACAATGAACACAGTGTACCTTCAGATATACAGCTAATACCCCCTGCGAATGGAACCCCACAATGACCCGAACACAATCCTGCTCCAGACAGGCACTTACAACTCCATAAAAAGAATGCCAGAAATTGACACTACACATGAATGCTACATTCCTGTTTTTAAAACACACTTCCAGTCCCCTCCCCCATTAATTCATGGAATGTTCTGGGCATATTCTCTTCATGGTTGGGTGGGAGGGGTGTTATTATTTCCCATCTGCAACAGGAATGTTTTCTATCTGATGAATTCCAGTAAGCAGAGAATGGAATAAAATTATATAAACACATCACATCAACTAATGTTAGTTACATTCCTGTTTTCATTCCCACTTGTGTTAAAATAATTCCCACGAAACTGGAAGCAATTCTGAACTAGCGTACACCCTACATTCTCACAAGAGGAGAAATTTCCCAATAACTGCTGGTTTTCACTTAACCCACGCCCAGATTACTGTAGGTCCAGAAATATGTTCTTTCTCACACAATAAACATATTAAAGTATCATAAGGCATGCAAGTCCTGGAAATTCAGTGGGTTACTCTTATCCATTATTGAAGGAGTAAAGGGCTTTTGTTCACCACAGTGTACCTAGTCATTTATTATTCATAACAACCATAAAGTCCATCATCTCTTTTACGCCACCAGGCAAAAGTGTGAGATATAAAAAATAGGGAAATAAATATAGTATTAATATTTTTGTTATTTAATACAAAGCTGTCAAAATAATTTAAAACTACAGTGTCACGTGGATGATCTGAATACTACATAACTGAGTACACAGAACTTATATACAAGTTCTTTCCTTTGGTATTAAAATGTATCCTTACATATACTTTACAGTTAAAAATCAAGCCTTGTGCTTCATGACTACATCAAAAGGCATCTCAGTACTAGACCCCCAGGGCCTGCCAGTCCTATCCACGGGGTGCTGGGTCTCTGATTCCTTGCGCAACTGCAGCTGCCAGCTTGGGCACTTAGCTGCTAGTTTCTCACTGTGGAGGCCCAGGCTTGATCTAAGGGCAGCCCATGTGGAATCTGTGGTGTACAAAGTGACAGTGGGACAACTTTCCCTTCGAGAACTTTCATTTGCCCTGTCAGTCATCATTCCATCATGCTCCACATTCATACTGTCTGTCTAACAGGCCCATAAGTGGCTGCAGTACCGAGCAGCTCAGTCTCACCTCACACCAATAATAAAATGCATACGTTAGTAGTGGATGACAAGATGAGTCAACAGCTTGAAGCTCAAACTGTCTTCACCCACGGGGAAGGAGCAACCTACTGGACAGGAAAGTGAGCCCCACAGCTAATAGGAAAATAGCAACAAAGACAAAGAAGCCAACACCCAACTAGAAGCTATCTTGTCCACAGCCCATCACTTCACTGAATGAGTTATCAATGCTTACTTTACTATATCAAGGTGACTTCAATCACATACTGCTAGCATACAGCAAAACTTTAAAATTCCTAAACTTACTGCACTTACTTTCTGTGTTCACATATCCATATTTAACACTTTTTCAGCCAGACACATATCAACAAACAATACTGTTGCAGGCTAGGACACTTGCAAATGTTGCACATCTGCTTGTGCTGGGTGTATTTCGTTTTACATTTTTTCATTACAGTACCAGCAATAGCAATTTTTTAGTACATCTGCATAAACAAAATCCACTTTTCTATGAATTACCTTCAGACTTATTATGCTTCTGTACAGAATAGCTGTTATCAGTGAAGATTTTATTCTGTTTTGGTACTGTTACCTATTAAGCATGTTCATACATGTACTTACGGCACCAAATTGGTTACTTCAGAAGACTGACTCCATTGTTTAAGAATCACATGACTGATCACTAATTAAAATGACTTAATTTCTATGTTAGTACCCACTGCAATTGATGACATGGAAAGCATTTATAATATGAATATGAACATATATTATTTGAGTTAAATTACACAGAGGAATGCATCCACTAACACCAGGTCGTTTACAAATATAATCAGGGATGAAACTGTGACTAGAAGCCTTATTTTCAACAAGAGAGGCAATGTACATATAAATGCAACATTGATGTGTGTATGCAAAACCATTACTGGCATGTAAAGCACGACGTATTACATATTCTGAGTATGTGTCTGTAGCCTCAGTTATCCAGCACACACAGCACAAGCACTGTACATAAAATGTGTATTTTGATTTTCTCTGCAACTTTTGTCTGAAACATTTCTCATTCTATGAAGAACAGAGTGAGATATTAACATAAATGTACATAAGTCTACACATGAAGTACCCATTATTCTTGTCAGATGTTAATGAAACCTGAATTCTCTGAACAGATTTTCGAAGACTACTCAAATATCGAATTTCATGAAAATCTGTCCAGTGGGAACCAAGCTGTTCCATGCAGATGGGTGGACAGAGAGACATGCGATAATGCTAACAGTTGCTTTTTGCAGTTTACTAACCCACCTAGAAAAGCCTGCAATGACAGGTAACCTCACAAACTTCTAATTACAAATCTGCCAACTTAATCCCTAGGCCACGGAGAAGTGTAGGATGTAATGGACAAAAGATGGTGGTCAGGAATAGACAAAACTTTTCTGTTGATTTTGTCTGCAATTTCTGAGTGTGGGGTGGTACTGCTGGGTGACTTTGTTTTGTCAGAAAGTCTTCATTCTCACTAAGTTTGAAATGAATCTGAGAAGACTCAATAGCACACTCTGCTTGTTACAAGAATTAATCTGTAAAAGCACGTAACACAGTATGAAGACTTTGTCGTTACATAATGGAAAATGGAATAATAAGAAAAATTATAAATTTAAAAAGAAAAAATTATAAATTTAAAGAGTATAATGTGAGCAGTAAATGAAAAAATGTGTGAGATGCAAACTTGCAACCTCCTGGTTACAAACATGCCACCCTAACCCCCACACCATGAATAACTATCAGAACCAACACACTAATATTAAAGATATGGTAACTCGCACTGATTGCTCATTGTTTTGTCAAGAAATCTTTTTCCTCACAAAGTCTGAAACGAATTGGGCGGGACTCAATTGTGCAGTCCACTTGTGAGAAATATCAAATCTACACACAAATGCGAACAGGAAGAGGACTACATTATTGCATTACTGGTGTGTGCGTGTGGGTGTGTGTGTTCTACACGTATCATTCTAACCTCGAGAGTTTAACACCACTGAAATATTCTGCAACTGTTGACTTTCAATCAACCAATCAATCAATCAATCAATCAGTCAATCTCCTTATCTAGAGCTTGAGGTTTCAAACTATTTGGAATAATTCCACGTTCACTTCCTAGTAACATGGAGATGATTAATGAAATTACATACACTAACCACAGATGACCATACAGTCTTATACGAATTGAACTCACAATTCAAATTAGCAGACAAGAGAACTATGCAACTTGTGCATACCAGATAAATTCTACGAAGTTTTGACAATGGTGTACAATGTTGTGAAGTAATGGTTTTTTTGGACTTTTTCCATCATTCCAAGAATAAAAAAATTACAATTAAAACTACGTTTTGGAAGCTGGTTCTGCTTCCATCCTCAGGTGGGGGGGGGGGGCGGGAGGACCATCTACTCTGTTGGGTCCCTTAGATAGAGCTAGCCTCAATCACTTGAGGTTAGCTCTATCTAAGAGACCCAACAGAGTAGGCACTCCTCCCTTCCCCACCCCTTCTCTCCTGAGGACGGAAGCAGAACCAGCTTCCGAAATACTGTGATTTTAATGGTACTTGCTCATTTCTTTGGACGAAGGAAGAAGTCCAAAAACCCATTACTTCACAACACTGTACATACCAGTTTTTAAAAGAAATTAAATTCAAACTAATTTGCAGTCTCACACATACGAACCCTGCACTGGAAAGAAATGTTCGTTTACTCATGGCCTTCTTCATTAATGAGTGTGTACTGTATTCTTGCCTTATGTTACCCTGGCAGGCAAAGCGCATCTTTTCTATGCAGAATTACAGACATGTTGTCTGTCTGGCTGTACCTAATTTTTCCATATTATTTCATAAACATCATGATTTTCGGAAAACGTTATTGAATATAAAATACGTGTTCTGATTTTCTCCACAATTTTGTCTGAAATATTTCTCACTCTAAGAAGAACTGAGAGAGATATCATACATCTTCATGTAAAGTACCTGTTATTCTTGTCAGATGTTACTGAAACCTGAATTTTCTCTACAGATTTTCAAAGAACACTCAAACATCCAATCTCACAAAAATCTCTCCAGTGGAAGCCCAGTTGTTCCATGTGGACAGACAGACATGACAAAGTTAACAGCCACTTTCTGCAATTTTGTGAATGTGCCCAAAACGTGTCTGTGGAATAAACACAGCTGCACTTGTGGACCCGCCAAGATTATGAATGGTATAAAGCATAAAATAAGGATGCTGAAATATGACTTATTTCTCACATCTTAAATGGAATTATTGCAACCTGATAAGGATTCTTCTCAAAATTTACAAGCATGTGACACTGGTTCCTATCCTGTCCCCTACACATCCAGTCTACCCTTTCACAACTGACCTCAGATACAATGTAATATTATTGTATCTACACAAAGTATTATTAAAAATCAATTAAACACACTACAATTAATTCTGCTCACTGCCATCTGGAGAGAAATTAAAATGGCTGCATACCGAATCATGACAGGATATACAAAAATTACTGAAATTTTGTAACATGTCAAGGCGTCTTAATTCTACACGCACAAATGTAGTCACAGTTAGGTTTGGACAGTAAAAATGTCACACTCTTTTTAACATATGTCACCTCTGAAAGTTTCTCTGTGGGTTATTAATGACAGTGTTAATGCCAAAAATTATATGGCATCAAACGATAAAAGTGTCTGGTGAATGAAAACCTGAAAGGAAGCAATCATGGCCTCAGTACTTCCCCGCACTTCCCTCAAGACACTGATAAAAACCACACAAAACACTCTATTAGGACAGGCAAGTTTCAGCTGAAATCAGAGCTGGGTACTGTAAAAACATCAATTTAGATCATTCATGGTACCCAGACACGTTTGGGTCCTGGAATATGACTGGTATACGCACAGAATAAAAAACCCCTCATGGCAGGTCTCAATGTAACTACCAAATGTTCCACAAAAAACTCCAAGATCATAAACTCCCACACAAGAATACATACAGAAAGTTCCCCACAATCTAACTGCTGGATAATCCAGCGTCATTCACTTCTAATGCTTATTATTCAAATACCATATTTTGTCCGAATCTGAGCACACAATACAAAAAATGTGCAGTAACACCTTTACACAAAATTTATATCAAAAGATGCCCAGGACTTTTACGACTTCTGTCTTCTGGGATGTGGCAACAGTGTAGCCTGGTACATCTCCCAAACCACACTGTCACATCCCAACAGACATCAATCTTCATAGTGAATGCCATAAGAACATTAAAACTCACATACTGGATTTTACTTATTCTTCCAACACCGATTTCCCTAAAATAATTCATACAATTCAGAAATAATTCATGCCATTCAGAACCAATAAATACAATCCTTGAAAATCTACCATGCAATGAGCATTACAACCTAGTTTCAGAATGTAAACTTGGAACAATTTTTACATTTTTTGAGTTTCTTTCCACTCAAAAGAGTTAGGACTACATCCTCACAAGATTTACGAACTGCTTATTGTTCACAATGAGTATCATTTGGAAACAAATGCCTACATATCTCTTCCACCCTGGGGGGGGGGGACAGGAAGCAGGATATATTTACATCACGAATATAAGTTTTAATACAGCATTTCTACATTTTCCCAGTGCAAGAATAATTATACTATGAGTACCCAGTTTTTGCTTTCACGTTCATCCATGTCATATACAAAAACACAACAGTTTTCATAAGAGGAATTATCATTACAGACACAACACACAATTAAATTAAAAATATGACCACCCCACACCATAAGATGATAAACAATGCTTAGGTACCTGTGACTGTGATATAGTGTGGAGATCCCACAATGGCTGTAGTTCCTGCAGTAGTCTGATTTGCTCCTCCAGACCCGTTCTGTTCTGAACTTCCAGTATTCACTGCTGCAGTTTCACTACTCACTACTACTTGAGCTGTCACTTGTGCTGTTGATCCGTTTGAAGTGCCACCACCATTGGACGAATCACCCGGGCTGTCCAATGAACCATCCACACTACCGTTCTAACAACAAAAAGAAATTAAAATAAAATGAGAATTCAATACAACTTTTCAGAAATGTTTACCTGCAAAATGACTTCACAATCTAGACCCAAAAGACTTTAGTTAAAAAAAACTCCTTATTACACTTACTCTTCCCTTCAGGTTTTATGACTTTATACACGTTTCTTTGTGCCTGCAATGCATACTACATGCCCCACCCATCTCATCATCCTTGGTCTGGACTTCCTTACATATTCCTCAGCACCCTGTTTGCAAATACCTTCCATCTATGTTCTCTTCTTACAATGACTGACCAATCTTCATGCCCATACAAAACAGATAAAATTATATAATTCAGTACCTTTTAGTCTCAAAGCTTTTAAACAAGAGATGGGAAGACCAAACATTCTGAAATGAGTAGTAGCAAGCATGTCATGCTGAATCTGATCTTTTATTTTTTTGTGAATACAATTTTTGATTTGTTACTGTCATTCCTTAACATCGAAATCTTGCCACACTTTTGAAGTATTTATCAGCTGTATTTATATCATAATTTTGGCCTTAAATCTGGTTATAGGACATTAGCAATGCTTATGTTTCTCTGTGTTTACTTCTAGACTAACCTCCTTACTAGCATCTAGCAGTGCTTCTGTTTATGGTCTATACATTTTAACCACCAAATTATCATCACCATAAACCATATGCTGACATATCCTGCTTGATTCCAGTCCCTCCTGGTTTAGTTGGACCTTCCTAATGGCACATTCTAAAGCAAAACTAAGCAACAGTGATAGGGTGTCTACTTGTTTCACACCATACTTAATAGGAAATGCACTACACCTACACAGACTCTATTGCACGTTCTGTTGCAGCACATTTAATTAACCTTAATATTTTTAGGAGATAACATTTCAATGAGTACATCTCTCCTTACACAATCAATGGTCTTCTGGAACTCTACAACTACCTGACGTACTGATGAACTGTTCAACTGTACTCCCATTTCCTCTTCGGTATTTGATGAATGTAGAATACCCAGTCAGTAGCTGATTATGTCAAAACCCAGTGTAATTCCCCAATAACTTTGCCAAAGTTGGAGTTAAATGTGGTAGAAGAATGTTGGAAAAATTTTAGATTTTGTCAGTAACACCAATATGTCTCAGTGACAATTCTTCCACACTCTAAACATAAGAATATACTTGTGTGTCTCATATATGCCACCTATTCAGAACACTGGAAAACTGCAAGCAGATCACCCTTTTCATCCCTTACCAAGAATGTCCTACTTTTGTAACCATTCTTAAATTAATTTATACCTTCATATAAGTATATAATATGGTCATTCTTACTGTCTGCTTCAAGCACATTGATTTTCGCTTACAAAAATCCCATTTCTGTTGTTCCACAAATATCTACTACTTTAAAACCTTACATTATGCAGATTGTTTGCAACTCTTTGGCACTGATTTTACAACAAATATATCCTGCTTTCTTTGACTGCATAAGTCTGAACATTCTTCATCAAACCATCAAACCATGGTATTTGCTGCTACAGCATGCAATTAGCTACACTGTCTTTGGCTGATGTACTGGCAATGACAAAATAAGAAAATGAAACTGATGGTTTTGTAGTTACACACAAACAGGATAACTGAGAGTCTAATGCAGTAATATTAGAAGACAATATCTTCAGGGCCATGGACCAAGACTCTACTTATTGCACTGGGCTAAGGACCACTACATGCAACTTTATATCTTTAGAGGAAATCTGACACATCTTCTGAAAACTGGAGAAAGTGAGGTAGGTCACAACCAGCGAAATTATACATTTTCTTACAACACAGCCAACAACTGTGTACAGCTGTTATGGGCTTCAACTGTAACTACATACATACCAAACAGTTCTGTGGAAAAAGCCATGGGACTATGACTGTTAAGTCAGTCAGTCAGTTGGATGGACAAACACCACCTTCCCATTATGCATTTTGTGCACCGAATACACAGGAAAGTACTATTTTCTTAGTGGCCTATACCACTTTCCCATGTGCTGGGTTTCATTATCTATGAATTTAAACACACCATTCTTGCCCACCAATTCTGTAGTAACAGCTTATCAGTTTTCAGATAAGTGCAATCAATGGCACACAAGGATTTTTTACTTCCTCTATCATAAAAACACCTACTCTGATATATCACAGAGTACTGGCAAGAAAAAAATCAATACATGTACATTTGAGGCCTCACAAAGAGACACTATGGTTAAGAATGCTCCCTCATGTTGCAATGTATGATAAAGGACTCAATGACCTTAAAACTTATCCCACTGGATAACTGGAACTACTGATACATGAAAAACACACTATTACGTGCATGAGAAATTGTTTTACAATATACAAAGATGTATAGTAGAAACTATTTATAACAGAATTCCAAGGCACCTGAACATTCTTCTGGTTCAAACAAACTCGTGTTTATTTCAGGTACTCAGGCCTCCATAAAAAATGCACAGTACACATCAATGTATCATCTAATTCATTCCACATAGGTACAATACAAAGTCTAAGATAATTACAATTTTCACTCTTCTTGCTTCCCTTTTCTGTTTGATTCTTCATTACATTTTCCAGCACTATATTCTGTGCATGTTTCATTTGAGGTCAATCCTCCATTTGTGAGAGGAAAGTTTCTTCTCATACAATTTCCAGCAAATACAATTAAGAATAAAATTCTATGAAAGATTTTTAACCAGACAACCTTCTGTTCATTTCTTGCTTCCGTTTCTGTTTATGGCTAAATGGTTTCCATTTCTTTGACAAAATTTTTAACACTGATTTTCATTCTGTATTTTTTAGACCTGCGAAACTATCCACTGAAAGCAGGTTCCATTTTAAAGAGGTTTTACTGTACTGTAATTTAAACACACAGTTTCTTACACACCTTTGTTCACCTCCATACATTTCTTTCACCTATCACTCTTCACACCCATGTGTGTGAAGTGTTAACTATCACATGCATCCAAGCACAACAGACCATTATAATTGAGTGTGTTTATTGTAAAAGGGAATATGCCCACCTTTCAGCTAGTGGACATGTTCCCTTTTCCAATTAAATCATTCTAGGGCATCAAGCCTACAACAAATATGACTACTGGACTACTGTGTGTGTGTGTGTGTGTGTGTGTTTCCTCAAAAGTCCTTTTCCTGGGAAGATCATTACAACTGCACTGTTTACACATAACAGCACAGAACTAAAACTTAAAAGACAAAAGTCTGACAACATCCTGACCGATCAACAACCAAAGCCAACATAAAAAACAACAAAGTGACAATAAAACAATTCATTTTTTTTATCCAATTCTCAACTTTTCTAACAACAATTAACCTATCAGCCATACATACTGAACTTGTTCACATAACCAAACAGAAACAAACTCTTACTTGTCATCAAAAATCTGAATGTAATGATTAAACCTTGTTACGTAATATGCTATAATACTATATAATAAAATTGCCATTCCTTCACATCACACTTATTGGAGTTTCTGTACACGATCTTAAACAGCAAGGGTTTTCTGTCACTGCTCAGAATTGAAGGGTGGAAAAAAGAGAGTATCTGACATTGTGAACAAGAGGGGAGGAACATGACTTAGAAATTCCAGCAAATTTTTGTGACATGCAAATGGAACAGCATGAACACAGACAACATGTCACTTATTACTGAATTTTATCAGTCATATTACCTCTTATTTAATCGTGTAAAATGCCTGTGTCCACATGCCTTGACCTATAAAACTATAAATGACACATATTCTGAAGAAAAACTTGACACATTACCACACAAAACTGAAAATTCTTGCATCATGGGAGCAGTTAATTCACTCTAAAATCCACTGAAGCACTAATTCAACAACAGTCCCATTTGCAATCTGTATATATACTGACATATAGCTACAATATCATAATTAAGCTAGACTATTTCAAAGCAGCAGAGGCTCTTTACAGCAAACCAAGGCATGGAGCAGAAAAGCAGGTGTTAACTTGTACAGAACAAATGTGGTGTTATAGATTATACATGTTACACATGAAACTACAGTATGATGTACTAAAAATCCCTTGAATGTGCTGAATAAGGATACATCCCTTGTACACCTGAACTTTTTCCTAAGCAATAACTGAAGGTAACTTGTGTTGCGTTACTGAAAGCAAATATCCAGTCTCTCTCACCTGCTGGAGAGTTTGATGAGTGACTGCAGTGATGGAGACTGAATTTGCTGATACAATTGCCTGCTGAGAGGCTTGCTGCTGTTGCTGCTGACTTGGAACACTGGTGACAACTGTGACAGTTGCTGCAGGACTGACTCCCTGCTGTCCCTGTTGATTCCCTCCTCCCCCACTATTACCACCTCCTCCAACCACTCCTCCCACCAAATCAGAAGGTGAAGCTGCTGTCGCTGTTGTTGTCGCTGCTGCAGATGCTGCAGTGGCCATATTGAATGCTGGCTGTGCTGTTGCCATGGCAACAAGCCCGCCACTGTCAGTGCCTCTCGTTCCGACTGCAATCACAAAAGGATACAAATGTGTTGTTATAGTGGATATAGAAGCGGTGAATGTGCAGGTAAAATATTACCATCATATCACAGACGTCTGCGGTTCATCAAAGTACCTTGCCAAAGGCATTATAATATTGAAAATATTCACACGAATAAATACCAGAAGTTCAATACTGACAAAAGAAGTCAGTAAAAATTACAGAATATCATATATAATTAACATTTCACACAAATTTTTTAGGTTTTATATAACCAGCAGAACTAATGATGTCACACTGTTAACCCTTTAAAGACGAACTGTATCTGTTTTATATAAGGACTCAGTGCGTACCGCACTGTAACCACTCTCCACTTCGGTTATAAAAAGCAGTCTCTTGATGTTTTATAAGGCAAAAGTTGCTGTTTGTTCTGAGATCCCTACAAAACACATAAACGCAATGTGAGCACCACGTAGAATTTTTTAGTGTTAAACCTGGTAATATGTAAAGTTACCGCTAGGCTTTAAAAGGTAAGCACAAATGATGCTACATTAATGTATGCCACATAACGCATATATTCCTTGCTACTGCTAGAACTACACAGCCCATCAATGAAACCCATTAACTTATACCTTTGTCAGCCTTTACCTCAAAAGTATTCAGAGAATGCATGGTTTCAGTTTTTACACACTTTGACACAACCACAGACAAGTAGATAGGCTGGAGGCAAAGGCAAATTTAGTATCAGAATTCTATGAGCATAATGTCGGCATAAGGTTAGTACCTCTGATTATGTTTATGACTGTGGAGATAAAATGTTAGTATAAAACATATGCAATGAGCTAGCCATGGTGTCTTTTACTCAACACTACTGCAAATCAGAAATTCGGTACGCATGTCATCCTTCAGCTAGAAGTGAACTACACAGATGTGTTTATTATGTAGGAATACAAAATACAAACTGACCCAACATTTCTGATCACAGATACTGACTTTCTAAGAGTTTCATATTTAACGCAGCATTTTAATAAGGAAGGATGCATAAGAATGTAACTACCAATCATAATTACTGTCACACAAAACAGTTAATACAAAACAGTTAATGTCAGATGGTGTCAAGGATAGTCTGCTACTGGACCAAAATATACTGACGTGACAATGACGAACAGCTTAGAAAACACTGATGTTTCTTAACCTCTGCTTCAGAGGATTAGAAAATTTTAAGTCCACTGCTACTAACTACAAGAATGGCAGATGGATTTTTAGCTTCAGGATAAATGTATCATACTAAAAAAAAAGTGCAGGGCTCAACCACCTGATAGTGTAAATCTGCCATGTTATTAATGAACAGAAGAATTTAAAAAGTGTGAAACTGATGTGACCTCTGATGGCATCACACCCAAACTACATTTTGCAAAAATAGGCCAACTAATTCAAAAGTCAAAATGGGGCCAGACTGGAGATGCCTGTTGAGTTTTCATACTGACTGCCTTCTTGGTACTACACTGCTTTCAGGCAGGACTAAGGAGTATGGACACAAAAGGGGATAAAAGGTATGTCACAGAACAATAAAGAGGGAAACAGCATGGAAAACAGCCAACAAAACCCACAGAGAAAGTCTACAATGCTCAGAAGTCAGTAAAATGTGTCACACAAACTACAGCAACTCTACACATACAGGTGCAGTGCTGGCTGTTAGTGACTTCCAAACTATATAATGGCCACAATTATTCCAGTGCAATTTAAGGTATCATTTCCAGGTGCCAATAGCACTGCAAGATACAGGTGGCAAAACAGTGTCAGCAATTACGTCCACGTCAGCTCAAAGACGAAGGACTGCAATTGGTGGTGTCACTTAAGAGGTTTCCAGAAGGAGTGGGGAGAAACTGGTTATTCCATGCAATGGGCTTGGGAAGCAAAGGAAAGAAGGGAAACGCACATTTAATGACAAATCAAGGTATGAACTGTAACTGCACTATAAGACACAGGTACATCAGATTTCAAGAGAGGAATTTCTGCCCGACTGTTTTGAAACCTATGGTATAAAAAACGGAGGTTAAATAATCAATATTTGTGCTTGCATGTTTGTCTACAATGCTGGCATCATCAGATTCAGTACTGGAAGAACAAACTCTAAGGAGTACTACACAACATGCACAATGTATCATGCCACAAGTCATGAAGCACAAGAGTGTTTGAGCAGAATAAGTACTACTGTTATCTTGGTCAGAGGACTGTACTTAAAACATAACCGAGACACTGTGGAATGTCTATGGTTGACTAGTTTGACCAGTCAAAACCATGAAACCATAACAAACTTTGCAAAAACATTGCTTAAATATTGGCATACATGTCTGCAGAATGTAAAAAACTGGTCATCAGGACACTAACGCTAATTAAATGTCTGAAAATTGAGGCATTGCAGCCAATTACTACAAACACAACAAAATCATACACATTATTATTGTGCATGTGAAACACACATTACATGTTTTTGTATAGGTGGTCTTGGCTACACCATAATTCAGGCACATACTCACAGGTTTCTCACTGTGGAGGCCCAGGTTCAATCCCATGGCCGTCCATGTCACATGTATTGGCTAAGTACCATAGAAACAAGTTTTTCTCCAAATACTTTGGTTTCCTTCTGTCAACTATAATTAATTGGTCCCACACCACTCCAGTAATAAAAAAAAAAGCATCTTAAATTTTGGTAGCTACTGCACATGAACACTGATTATGGAACAGCTGTACTACAAGGGCAGTGAACAGGTTACCCAGTCCCAATATGAATGGACAAGTGCCTGTCATAACATGGTACAATGCATCCCCCTGTAGTGGTTTCCAGCTCAGTTCCCAGAATATCTCAGTAACCATGAAGCTCACTTCCCCGAATTTCTTCTCAGTGACACTGATTTGTCTGTCAGTTTCCATACCGGCAAATGAAAAATTAATGCCCAACAGAATTTCCCATTAAAGGGAAGGTACTGAACAAAACTGAAGGATGAATTATTCCCACACTTACAGGCACATTTTACCCACGGACAGCAGGAAATGTTCTCAATAACATATAGTTTCTAATGTGAAAATGTGTAACAGGCACAAAAGAAGATGACAGATAAATGTCACACACCATTATAACATTTATATTTAAATGCTGTACTTAGAACATTGCTCTTTAAATTGCCCACATGAGAATGTCACGTTTAATAGTTGGTGCAAAAACTTCCCTCAGATGTGACTGAATGTGGCTGAGCAAACAGTACTTTCCAGGCTGTTAAGACAACTGGATTTTAGAGAATACATTTAAAAAACTTCTTTTGGAATATAAGATGCATGGCAATTTTAGACACTTTCCAGGAGCATAAATGTGTAATATTCCAGGAAATTTGGTACTCATGGCCACAGATACCTTAATGGTAAGATAAATACTCCATATTCACCTTGTAATGTTTCACTTACAAGATAGATAATTTACAAGGTTTTCAATCTGTGTATACACTCTACTCCATGGAGCAGAGGTCTTCTTGAGAAGCTAACAGTTTCTCAGCTAGTCAAGAAATTCCCTGCATTTTATGGAACCCCAAGGTTCATTACCACATTCACAAGAGCCCGCCACCTGTCCCAATCCTGAGCCAAATCAACCCAGTCCATGCCCCCCCAATCTGTGTATGCCTTTCATAAAACTCTGTCAGATAGAGAAACTAGCATGTAAGTTGCTAAAATCTGCAAGAGAATAACAGCCTTGTACAAAACATGACACATCCTGCATCCTGCTGAAACCAACAATGATGCCAGCCACATCCAGCACAGCAACAAACTACTGTACACTTTTAATACTACTTAGCATGAACCAACAGTGATGCTAGCCACATCTGACAAATTAACGTAGGGTTCGGCATCAAAAGACACCAGCTGACTTGCAATTCTCTATGAGGATTAACAGTAATTCATTACTGTCCAACCTCATGCTTCACAAAAGTAACTAAACACAACCATATTCAACTAAAAAAGAATGCTTTGTCCCACCTATCTTGAAGTGTGTACTACAGAACGTGTCACAGGCAAACAAACCATGCCTGTAACTGCAGACATCTGTAGGAGTTAGAAACTTGTCAATTCAATATTCTGTCACAAATATTTCTGACTTCACCAGTCTTGCTGTTGTCCATGAAACACAAACTTTCTCTTTAGCTTCATACGAACCAATGCACTTCTGGCTCAAAACATGTGTGACAAGCCTTGTGGCACACTTGGCAATAACTTGCAACACATTAGTGCCATGGCTATGGCAAAAGGCCATTATCATGACAGTACCTTATGAAATGAACCTACAAAAATCCACTGCTCCTGACTATGAGGATCAGAAACAGGTTCAACAAACTGTTACACAGCATGCTGTGTAAAAAATTTTATAGCTACTGATTCTCTGAGTCTTGTCACAAAAGAAGAGCCCATGAAATCTCAGTATGTCCAACTAGCATACAGGACCATGCCACTCTCGGGATCTACGTCATGAAATCAGTGAACTGGTTAAGAAATTGATGGCTAAGCACTGAGGTGTAATCTGATGGAGAAAATACATCAACAATTACAGACACCCTACTCTTGTGGAAACCCAGGATCTGTTGATGGCAGAAGCACAAGACACACTATATGACCACAATATACTCCTTCACATTCACTGTCACGTCAGGAACACAGCAAGTGCCAAGTATGATCTATATATCAGTAACAAAGTTTTAAATGCTCAATACAGTGCCTTTTGGTACATGCTGTACTTACAGAAAAGTTTCACTGCAAAAATAACAAACAAACACTTCAATGATGAATGTAAATAAAAAAAGTTGTGGCATGTGTCAAAATCATAACTTTGTTTTTCTTACTTGTTTGCAGTTTATTGAACAAAAATATCAGACACTCAGACTACATAGCATAAAATGGCAGGGTAATGACAGTTTAAAGAACTGTAAAGAATGTGAAACGAAACAGTCATGGCTTAATTTGAGGCAATAGACTGCCACTGAAACTTGTCAGCATAATCGGTCTGAGTCACGATTTTAACCCATGACCTCCAAAATATGAGGCAGTAGTGCAACCCTACATACAGCAACATACTGCACAAGCCTTAATAAGTAGGTGTATTAATTGCAGGACTACAGCCGTCAACACACCCCAAACCCCTTGGCTCCCACTATGTGACCAGGCACTCAGATCATCATTGCACATTCCCAAAACCAGGCAAGCCATTCAAACAAGCAAGCTATACTCAAACGTGTATTCATGTTGCAGATCTCCAAGCAAGTTTTTTTTAAGCTTATTTCCACTATACAGTACAAGGAGAGATTTACGATATCATAGTGCCCATGTGCTCATCTGACTGCATGTCCCCCTTAACACTTTCAAACCACTGACAAAGTTTTGAGAAACATGACATGAACACAATACTAACAGAATCAACTCCACCACTGATTTTTAATTTCCTGTCATTAACACCAATACAGCAGCCATGTGAACTTTTGCCATGAATGCAACAAAGCAACATATAATAAAAGATGGTGAACTTTTTTAATGTGCCTTTGAAAAATGTGCAACTTCTGTTAAATTAAAGCGATTCCTTTTGTGTAACATACGAAGAATAAAAGGTATCCCTGTGACATCTAAATCTGGCTCTTTCAAGGCAAAGAGTTAAGCACCACTTGCACTACGCATGTAAAATTCTGCTGAGCAATAGACTGTGAACATACCATATTAACCATTCTTTTTGTAATTGACCTGTTTCAAACATACCATACTGACAGGGCAAAGCTTACTGATTACATACAGATAACTGAATTATTAGTTTATAGTTCATTCCAACCCTTGCAGTTACATCAAAGCATTTTTGAAAACATCCATTATAAATTTATGTCAGAACTTAATGCAAATTTGAAAAACAAAAGAAGATTCCTGTATACTGGGATGTGGTATCATGCAGTTTGCTGATTGATACCTGTCAAACTACAAGGTCTCAAATCCCTGAAAATCTCTGAAGAGAGTCATCTTCACATACACTGCTGCAAGAACCGTAAGTCTCACATACAGTTATAAAAACTGGATGCATCATCAGTGGCAAATCTGAAGGTCAGGTCTAGCAGAAGGGTAACTGGAAGGCACTGTGTACCCTTCTGCTTGGCCTGACCTCCAGATCGGGATTCAACACTGCACATCATGTGGCATGTATTGAAGAAATCGGACCTCCATGTAAGAAACTGGACACAATATGCAATGGAAAGAAACCACTTGAGACACCTAGCTATAGGTGAAATGATAATATCAAAATGCATATTAGAGAAATATGGCATGAAAATGTCAACTGGCATGAAATGGTGCAGGACAGGGTCCTATGGCAGGCTTTTGTAAACAGGGCTCTGCATATGAAGACGAAATTTCTAGACTGGCAAAGTAAATAAAGGAACACTACCATGGGAAGTAAGGAGAGGTTACAAACTTTGAAACCAGCCATACAATTCTTTGAAATTAGTCACCCTTAGGTCGCTCCCACAACCATGCAACAATATTCAAGAGGAAAAAAGGCAAACACAGTGAGTAACAGGCACAGCATACATAATAGCGGTTTACTATACACAAAAATGCGGTCCATAAATGCATCAGATTTTGTGAATGTGAGAGCATCAGAATATAAACACAAAAGTCTTCATTTCTTCATGCGCAACACATGGACTGACTGACAAAGTGCATTCTTTCAAGCTGAAATCCCTTAAAAATACACAAAGAATGTGCATCATGCAATTCTGTAATTTTGAGACTGCAGAGGAAACTACCACAAAGAAACTAGCCAGCTATATGAAAAGGGGATTTGTAACCTTTGGGGTGGGAGACTAGCCAGATTGCATACTGTAGAAATCAAGTATGAGGAAAGTGATAAGCTAAAATTGGTGTGACTCAACCTGAAGGTTACAATGTATTACAAGAGGGAGCTGTATAAGGGAGAAAGGAACCAGAATAGGGGAAGCATCCCTCCCGCCCCACCAATTAGAGCAGATAACATGTTCCCATGACAACCCCCAGGTAATGCCAAACTCTACATTAATCTACCTTTACCTTCCACCAAGCTCATCTAAGTCAAAACTGACACAAACACAGCAAGACAGAGGGAGACAAAAAATGTCTACAACAAAAAATGCTTTGAAGGTAATTCCTAAATCCTGCATTTTTTATTCTCTGTCTGTATAAGTGATTTCAATTAAGCATAATGAAGTGCTTTTCAATGGCCCAGAAGTGTCAATAAAATAAAGGTTTGTAAAAGCTCATCTTATTCTCCATATAATATGGTAAATATCGTGTTAAAAGAAAACATAAAACTCCCCGCAAAAAGTTGAGATTTCTCATACAAAATTAGAAAAACCTGTGTGCATAGCTGTTTTGACAATCACAATACCCCAGAAAAAATAACATGCATCATTTCACTGTCTGCAAATTGGACAGTTCAGAAATGGAAAAACACAAAAGAAAGGACCTCTAGACAAGGCAAAACAGCCACATGACACAGGGATATATCCCTGAAAACAAAGGTGATTTCTGCAATGGATGTTTGCTTGCAATCTAATAATAACTATTATAATACACATTATACTATGCTTTTTAATCTTTCTAACCACTTTCAAATTTATATTTTAACTCTACCATTACACATCTGTGACATAAATAGCCATTACTGTATTTTTCTTTGTTGAATACATCTGAGGATGGCCGAAACATGTACAAAGATTACGACGTTTGTACATTGTCTCTAATTATAGTGCAGCTGTTGGAATATACATGAGATAGCCCTCGCAAGTTAGTGGGAGTAAAAATGTGTTTCCTATGCTGTCACCCATTAAAGGGCTCACCATGAACAAAGCTGCTAAAGTTTCACTACTGAATGATACAGCCACTCCTCTGAAACATAGGAAACATAAACCACTAAAACTCAGCAAAAAACTCCAAAATAGTACCAACATATCTGGTATATACACAATTTAAAGTAAAGTACCTTGGCAGACAGATCATTGCTTTATAGCCACATTATGAGTCACCTATTAATACTGATTATAATAAGACTTCTAGTGCATTCTGGCAAAAAAAAAACTGAAGCACTTTTATTATTAACAGCACAGTACTTAGTCTCCAGTGGTTACGTCACCCCTTAAAAGAACTAAACAAAATTAAACATGGTTGAAGGGGGATACCAAACACAAAGGGTACAGTTTTCAGTACACCTGCCTTAACCACGACTATTATCAAACATCAGTCAGTACATTCCATATTATATCCTGCTCTCAGATCTCCCCATTTCCCTTCATCATCCCTCTCCCTTTACCTGCTACACCCCTCACCTCAACAGGACTTCTGCATGACTAACACAGATCACAATAAAAGAGGCCAACATAATAGAACCATGTGCAATGGAAAAGATGAAATTAGTCCCATCACAGATTAAAGGTACCACCTGGAACACCAACATACAGTGCTCCAAACAAATCAGCATTTACAGTTTGCTAATTTACAGCCACTTGAATTGCATTACATGATCAAGCCTGAACAATTCATTCCTAATCACCACATTTCCAAAACTGGGACAAGAATGTCAATGTGCTTTACCAGACAACCTACACAGTATTATCATCTTCTGTAAGGACAGCTTCAATGCCATGTAATAAGGGCAGCGTCTTACGTACCACCCTATTTGTTCAACACAACCTACCTATTTGGTTCCAAGCATAGGCATTGAAGCACGCAAAGTTTAAAACACTTACAAAAAAGCACAAAAATTAAATTAAAAAATGAAATTAAAAATTAATTTAAAATACCTGTGTTATAGGAGAAATACTTTAAATCTTTAAAAAGAAGCATACATCCAACATACCACCACTAACTCAACAAGACCACACCAAACACAACCCACAGACGGGACTAGAGAAAGTTAAACTATAGCTGGGATAAGTTATGACTGGGAGCCCACAAATTCTCCAGAAATCTAGGTGCCACCTCCAAATTCAAGGCACCAGAAGACTAACACGATGCAAGATCACTATCGTGGCCCCACAATTCTGGAATAACTTGTGAACCAGTTACCTGGTGCTTTTCTCCCGATGTGTGTGAACTGATATGCATGTGTGCACGTACAGGAATAATTGCAATAATTATGGTCGAAACATTAGGTGCCACTGCACAAAATTTAGTTTCCCAGACAACCAGGAGCCTGGCATTTGTATATCTCTGGGTATGACTGTTCTAATATTTGTCATATAATTTTTGTAAAATTTATGGCCTTTTCAGATCATATTACTAGACTTTTTAAAAAACGCTGTTAACAGACGACAACTTGAGTATTTCTACCCCCTCTTAAATTTGTAGAACCAAATGCAAAATGATCAAATGTGCCTTCACAGTACTTGAAATGTCCCAAGTTCGAACCTTCGCCCACAGACTTTCTATATGGGCTGAGATTTTTGTTTTTCCTTAGGTCCTCCATCAAAATACTGGGGTAGAATCTCCAACTACGTCGAAGTGCTTCCTTCTACATCCTTTCCAATAATTCAACACCAAATTATCACAGGCCACAACCTGAATGCTTCATGTGTTAATTTAGTGAGGTACATCTCAGATGTGAATCGACATGCTTGGATTTCTTCAATCTAGAAAAGCAAGGTGGGACTCATACTTCATGACTTGCAATAGATGACCCAAAGATGCAGACAGCAGGTTTCTCCAAGACAGCAGGTAAATTTCTACCATACTACATGAAGTCATATCTCAAAACACAGTAATCATAACAACTACCTTCAATAACAATAACTGGATTGTAAAAGAATTACAGATAACTTTCAAAATAATGCACACATGCTGTACATCATTACAACCACCTTTAATCTATGGTGCCTGCAAGCAACCAAATTTCACACTCACATTCTGCTGTGCACAAATATACTACTCTAGAATGTGCCTCACATGGCCTGATAGCAAAACCATGATACATGAATTGGAGGAATTACTTTCTCATACAAAACTCTCAACCTTCTCATACACAACTCTCAACTTCTCGGTTGCAGCGTGCAGTCATTCTAAACATTTCTGGAAGCAATCACATGCAAACCCTTCTAACACAAACTTCAAAGTTTCTGGCACTCTGGGCAGTCTTGAAGTGACAACCATTCCAGCTGACCTTCACTGAATGAAAAAGACAAAAATTAATGATGCAGAAATCAGGAGAGCATGGTGGTGGTGAAGCACCACAGCACCACACATAATAAGATGCTCTTGCACAAACACCATTGATATATTGTGGCATTATCATGCGAAGCAACCAGTCTCTTTGTCACTTATTCTTAATCACTTCCTCTAGTGGGCCAGCAGCACCTGCTTTGGTGACATACAAACTCTTGGTACAGATATCATATGTACTGAAAGAAAAGTTCTAACACCACATTCTTTTCAAGAAATCCTAACTGGAATTTTGTGATACCTGATGAAGATGATGATAGCCATATTGAGCAATGATACAGGAAACATCAGGTTTCATCACATCTTCAGATGACACTCTGCAGCACCATCTACTGATCTTCATATTGTTATCACATTGTTACTGTATCATGAGGCTTGGTACCACATGCTGGCAGACATTATGCATCTCAGTGACTTTGGTTTGGCAACTACCAACTGAAGTCTGTAACTTTCTCTGTATTCATCTCTACTCTCTGAACACATAAGCTACTACCCTCCTCATTCTACAGTTCTGCAAGCCATATGGCATGGGCATGGTTATACTTGAATCTGTTATGCCAACACACACCTTGGTCTGGGACACTGTCACGCACATACCATCACAGCATATACAGCATTTTCATCCTAATATTCCAAACTATAGGGAAAATGTTATGCTCCCCTCTTCTGAAATCTTCCAGATAATGCACTCTCCTCTCAGACCTATCTATCACGCAGACTACTCATCAAAGAAGTGGGCTCTACGCAATTATGCTGCATATTGGTGTGTATAAAAATGGCCAGAGAATCTGACTAATGATGAATTGCAGGCTATGTGTAGAAAACCAAATATTTTAACAACAATAAAAGTAAGAAGACTAGAATGAGCTGGTCATAAGGTAAGAATGTCTGATGATAGGACCATGAGGAAAGTATTTCTGGGGAAACCAGATGGAAGATGAGAAGCAGGAAGACCAAAATTAAAGTGGTAAGACTGCACTGAGAATGATCTGAAATCGATGGGTGTTGACAGATGAAGGAAGAAAGCAGAAAGCAGATCCATAAGAGCTATCATTCTCAACGAGGCACCAGTTAAACTATAAGGACCATATGCCAAAAAAGAAGAAGACTGGTGTGTGTGTGTGCGCGCGCGCGTGCGCGCGTGCGCAGTAACACACCTTGACATACATGAGCAGGCTTTGGCTACCTGGCACAATGTCATTTATTTGCCTCTGTTGTGTAACTTTTGCAGCTACCACACAGAAACAGAGAAATGTAAATGTTCAAATACAAAGTCTGGGAAGGTAAAAAGAAGTTAGAACAGAGTATTCAGAAACTGAATTAACTACAGTCACAGTGCAGGCCCAGCAGTCAGGTATAATTTCAACATCTGTTCAATCCTGACCACTGACACCAATAATGAAAATGAGAACAGTAACAAACATCTGCCAGTACAACAAAATCAGTCACCTGAAAATGACAGTAGAGACCACTACTGATGTGCTGAACATGCCAACATTAACCCTTTAAAGACGAAGCGTATCTGTTTTATATAAGGAATCAGTGCGTATCGCACTGTAAACACTCTCCACTTCGGTTATAAAAACCAATCTCTTAATGTTTTATAATGTTGCTGTTTGTTCTGAGATCCGTACAAAATGCATAAACGCAATGTGGGCACCATGTAGAATTTTTGAATATTAAACCTGGTGGTATGTAAAGTTACCGCTAAGCTTTAAAAGGTTAAACGTACCTATGACAATGGCCAAAGGACAAGACAAATGTTGTGTAATGAATCAACCACTGCCAGAAACCAGAATGATTATTTCAAATCTTACCATCACCACCACCACCACCGCCGCCGCCGCCACCACCACCACCAAATGAGAAGATTAATGCCACACTACTGACAGTGGAAAAAATTCTCGAGGGCAAACGATACACACTGGACTAATTTAGCAATCAAGGTTATGGGTAGACAACAGGATAGGAATAGGTAACCAGGCAGAAAGACAAGTATGTGGCATGGAAATTAATATGGTATGACAGTACTTGCCTGGCCACATCAAAGAAAACCTCTGGAGATCATGAAAGAGTACATGGAGATAACAGGAATGAACTCTGCGAGAACGGAACAGAAACATAAAGCAAGTTACATGAAAATAACAGCAAAGGGGGGAAGCTACATCACAAAGAATGAGAAGGGGGGTTGTATGTCAAAGATGAAGCAAAGGGAAAAATGAGAAATGACAGAAATAAAACAACTTGGCAAAATGAGGAAAAACAAGGCATAAGACTCAGACATCAGAGCACTAACAAATGTATACACCATGCAAAAGCAAACAGAACTACGAAATAAATACTAGACATTAACAGTCAAATCTACTCTTACGTTACGACAGATGGCTAATACATGAGGCAACTCATCACACACAACATTAACTTTTACATCTTGTCATCATCAAGACAGCAAAAGCAAAACAATTCATATCATTCTCACACTCTTCTTGGCTAAACAGTGCACGTATGGCAAACCACTGGTACCCTTTAGTCCCCCCCCCCCCATCACTTAACAGCAAAATTTAAAGTCCTCAGCCCATTCTACCATAGTAAAATGTGGCAAAATCCCTTCACAAGAGAATTTCTGGTTTTCACACTGGGAAAATACATTATGGTCTGCTGAGTCACTCATAAAAAGCAGGAATTACGATAACAAAAAAATTCTGCAACTGGCAAAATCACAGGCAGCAAGACCAAGGTCTAAGGGGAAACTGAGACCACTGTTAACACTCATGAAACCTACACCATCTGTTTGTAACACAAGATGCAAAACGCAAGTACAAAAGCCTCCCAAAGAGCTCGTGACAATCAAACTGATGGAAGTTAGAAGCGTACAGGGGCATTATTTTGCCTGACAATTTGCATTCACTCTTTATTCGAACTACTTCGCATGACAGCAGGTAGCAGTGCATACCACTAGTCCAATTGCCTGGAGTCCTCCAATATACTGCACTTAACATCAGGTTGTTACTGTATCTAAAGAAGCCACTAGAAATGTTCGCCTTCAGCTCCTGGACATGCACCACGTGTAACAAACACACAGTTCATTCCATGTCAGAGTTTGACGAGTAAAGCAAGCTGACAGGAAGTGACTACTAACAGTTGTCAGATGACATAATGTCCCTACAGTTACTGTTAACCCCATTCCCAACAAACATACATTTCCTGGTGCAAAAACCACAGACTTTTTCAGTATGAAGATACATCACACCACATTGTGTTAGGCAAAACTCAGTGCAAGTGAAAACTACTGTTGGCAGGTGGCAAAACATGGCTGGTAACGAGTTTCTAAACTAAAATGAAGAGGAATATATCTGATATGATTTCAAGAAAATGCTTCTCTTCACCATCACAATCTTCAGGAAGTATACCTATCTGTTGAGACTGTAAAGACCTTCACCGATATGGTCCATACCATTACTTCTGGGGCACAAAACTGGTTTATTAATGCAATGCATAAAATGACTTAAAAACACAATCTCTCCCTTCATTGGTGATGCTGTGCTCGTCATTCTGATCTGGCAACAATGTTACTACTTAAATGTGAAACAGATCTCTATTTATTATAACTGCTCTCAACACTGTAATCAACATAATTCCATTACGATTACGCTCATTTTTTAAAAAGTAACTTTCTATGGAACTGGACCATGATCACAAAATTTTCTTCATACTTTCAATTTTCTGTCAATTTCAATATTTCCCTAGTCTTTAACACATATCCCTATGAAACTGATCTTTCACGAAATACTGTGCCATTGGAAACATTTTTTTAGTAAGGCATACAACAGCCACTTATTTGTGACACACTGACATCTGTAACTCACAGGCTGACACAATCTTAAGAGTTGGGGTTCAGAAGTGTGAGTAGAGAGGGAAGTGGAGATAAAGATACAATGGACTTTCTTACTGTACACTTTCTGTATTAAAACACTGACAGAAAATCAGAAAATCCCAGTCGGTATGGCTGCCCTAAAGGTAAAATCAAATGTACCAATCATTTCCTTATTGGGAAACACTCCAGCAGTCACTTGTTGCCAGCAATACGACCCAACTGTACATTTCTATCCATTAATTCTGTAAGTACAGTGCCCGTCTATGGGTTAAAAGACCAGGGTTCGATTCAAGGGTGGTATTTTTCTCTTTGCCACAATATACATGACGATTTTCAGATCGCTGTTTTGATTAATTGGGTTAATATAAGAAACACAGAAAACTACTGCGAAGTATCGGCAGTAAAGGCTGGTCTCAGTGGCCACGCAGTCTCAGGAGTAGGTCTGAGACTGTTTGCTTGCTGGGATTTTGGATGCGAATCCCGCCGGGGACATGGATGTCTGTCTCTTGTGAGTGCTGTGTGTTGTATTGGTAGCAGCCTCTGCGACGGGCTGATCACTCGTCCAGAGGAGTCCTACGGAGTGTGTGTGTGTGTGTGTGTGTGTGTGTGTGTGTGTGTGTGTGTGTGTGTCTACTTGTGTGCGATCTAGAAACCTCAACAATGCGGCGGCCTAGGCCCGAGTTGGGCCGCTGCGCCACAGGAAAGGAAAAATCAGCAGCAAAATGGCATTTAATATTCCCATTCTAATTCTTCAAAACTACGTCCCTTAATTAGTCTCCCTGGCATGAAACGCATTGCTGTAATCGTGATCGGAAATTAACCATAACAGCACGGAACGCAACTTGCACCCGCCGTTGCAGTACGTTAGTTACAGTTGAGTTCCGATCATCACACACTTTCGTGGCACGTTAAGGGACGAAGGAGCACGTCAGGGTCGAAATTAGAGACACTGATACGTGGCCGCTAGATAGTTATGGTTAATTTCCGATCACAGTTACGAAAATGTACTGCACGCCAGGAAGACCACTTAGGAGACGCAATTTAAAAAGAAACGCATGTATTGAATGGCATTTTACCACTGCCACTCCGCGCTCTCTTTGTTCAACCCGATTCATCAAAACAACTATCTGATAATCGTCACATTTTATTGCCGCACCCCGTATGTTGGTAGCCCTCAATCCCTCCGCCGGGCATTAAAACAGCTGGAGCGTCACACTGACAACTCACCTCCATGTAGTGCAGAGATTAAAATGCATGCAGCTGTATCTCCACTTCCCATGTCTTCATGACAGGGTGTCAACTAAGTATTGGGAGGACTTCACTGTCAACATGGATTCCTACTATCGTAAAGCTGACACATAACCTCAAAATGTCGCGCTGTTACCGTGTCTGTAATTTTAACATATAAAATAATGTTTGAGATAACGCTTGTGGTCTATATTCTGTCTTCATACCAAACTTCAAAATTTTTCAAGCTCTATTACTACACATTTCAAAATCCTATATTCAGTGATATCAGTGTTGCTCCCACCTCAAGAATTCGTAGGCCCGACACGTCTGCAACATTGATGGCAGACAATTAAGGAGCACAAAGGTGGGAATGCCTGCAATGGGATGATACTCATACCAAGTTTTAAAAACGCCCTGACTGGTTCAGAGGTATGCCAGAGGTCGTACACGAACATTGTACTTTTACTTTTTCTTACAAAACAGCAAATCAGACTACAGATTCCTCCGACGACTCCTACAACTGAGGCCTACTGTGACCCGACGTTGGGACCACTGTGCTGCGTACGGTCAGCGGCATCAACCACAGCGTGCTAGCGAATAACCGATGATGTGTGCATTATGGCTGACAAACCGAATGTTGCACCGGAGTTCGGAAGTCCGGGTTCGGATACAGGTAAGAATGGCACAAGAGTTGTCAGTGCCAAACGTCAGTCACGCCTTCAAATTCTGGGATAATACCTTAAAACATCCCAGGATCACTTTCTTCCACATCTTTTTCAAATCCATCGCTCATAATCAACTTGTTATTGGACGCAAGATAAATAAACCAAGAAATAACATGACTGTAGAAAAAAATCGCTTGGTGGGTGAGTGAGGTACGGGGTGCAGACGAGAACGGAATGAAGAATGGCTTCGCAACGGACGGCCCGTGAGGCCAATATCGAACCTACATTTGCTTTCACATGCACGTGCGCGGTGGGTCAAACTTGTGCGTTCTCTCCTCTCTACTGCCACGTACACTACCTGCTCCAAGGTTTCCACGTTGTATGGGCTATCTACATCAAAAGCAGCTCAGAGACAAATGGGAAAAGACCAAACACACATACTCTAGTTGCTGGACTGAATATTACGATAAACTTACGACATTTCTAACCCCTAACCTCCCTCTGTATTTCTGTACGTAAACACTGCATTGGCCACTACCATTTTCAACCCTCCTCCCCACCCATTACAGAAACAGAGTACTAAATCAATCAATACCCATGAGAGGGACAGAGTACCGAGGTGAAGAAAGGGGCGAATATCTAGACATGCCTACAGGGGCACTCCATTTTGGAGAAAGTACTTGGACGGGTGGGGGAAAGTGCATGGACACGCCCACTGGATTTAATGATCATAATTGGGGAAGGACATAAAATAATTGGTTCGTACAGTTATTTCGCTACTTTTAAGCATGTCGCAACGGGCACGTTCCAAAACAACTAGCTATACGGACGTCATTCGTGGCAAAGCCACTGTTCACTTGGAGTCAAGAAGTTCCCCGTCTTGCACGAAACCCGCACGTACAGTACTGTGTTCAGAAGCCCCCGCTACTGTATTCTAGGTGCTCCCTTCCAATCACAGCTCTCCCCCCTCACCTTTATCATATCCTAAGCTCCTCCGATGACACCAGCGCGCACTCCAGGTAGACAATACTGACCTGTTATCCCTTCTTCCTCAGTAGATCTACTAAGTCTATTAATAACAGAATGATAGATGCTGTATACTTGGGCGCCAGTACTTTGAGGTAACCCTACTATATGAAACGATGTCACTTGATGGATCGTAATAAATAGGTGACTAGGTAAAACGCTTGGATTGGATTATACTAGCTCAGTTCGGCCGACAGTCATGAGACATTCTCACTAGGAACATACGCGTGACATCACAGAAGACCATAACATATGCCTGCCAGTTCGCGACCTCTCAACGAATAAAATAAGTAAATTACTCGTTACTTGACTCGCTGAATATATCTTACTCTTGATAGGCTAAATGTAAGTTCTTGCATATACTACGTAAATGATTACACTGTGAATCGTGCAATGTTAAAGACCAACTACATACACCTTTTAACATATATATCAAGATATTTAATTATAATCCTACATGTTTCGAACCAATATCTGGTTCATCTTCAGGGATGTCACGAATTACAATTACACATACAATCCAGCAATATAAATACAACTTTTAAATACAAGTGCTTAAAATACAACCGTTGAATAGTTGAAATATAAGTAAACCCTTAAAAACACCAGAGCTGGTAGCCGTTAATATTTGTGCAGTGGTTCCAAACGTACTGAAAAGTTTTAAATATCAGCTTATTAAAATATTATGTCATCGTTATGTTATCTCTGTACATAAAACAAACTAAACGATATAAAAGGACCTGTCAATAAGGAGCGATGTCACTTAGTACATTGAGTCATATACGATGCACTGTTTGTTCTAAGTTTTTCTGAACTCCTGACTGAAGTTTGAAGTTTACACGTAATTACCTTCAGATAATGGTAACCCTTAGAACACTCACTCAAATAACTCAGAGTTATAAAGCAGATTAAATGTCCACGATGAGATTACTAGCAATTTCGGGTTATAATCTATTTGTAGAACGTCTGAATTAATGGACTGAGGTGGTACACGTCCGGACTGCTTGAACACCAAACTTTAAGGTAAGTCGGCGTCCCCAACCTACGCGTCGCGTGCAACTCCCTAATTCGAAATCACGCAAAATTAACTGGTATCCTGATTGGCTACTTATTAAACTTCCCAAATCCCCAAAGGCCGAAATTTTGAATGTTTAAAACTCTTATCTCCGATTGTACACCTAACTTCCGTTACTGGCCTCCACGGACTTCCTAGCAAAACCGTCATACGCACAAGTCCCAGAAAACCATCGCGCCTCTGACGCTTCCCAGCCACGCCACGCTAAACCTGCCACTTTTTAACACTAAGAACGTGTTTCCCATGATAAAATACAAAATTAGCACTCTGCTCTCGGTTGAAGAAATGCTGCTATGACCAAATAAGTGAACCTCGGTTATAACGGATCCTCGGGAGTGCCCTAAACAGATACGTTCTGCCTGCGACCATTCGCTCCGTGTCGGCATGGTAACGTTCTACCGTTTCCGTTTTGTGCGTATCTCACGTGAAGCACCTGTTGTACATCATGCCTGCGATTCGTGCCTGAATCATAGTCTCTGTCACGCCGAAGTCCCCTTTCTGAGTCCTCTGAGTTGAAGTTACAGCGGTTTTCCTTAGATTTGTCCTTCGTGCTCTCGAGAGACTGCATCTTAACTAAGGAAGCTAAAGCGCCCTGTATGGTGTTTAAAACTTCTGCTTAACATTACTTTCTGTATGTCGGCGGGATAATGAGGTATCAGGGCGTTGATTAAGTCCAGTTCGCTTCAAGTTTGGCAGTAACTTTGCTGCTAATCCCGCATATTGTAAGAAATGCCCCTGCATTTTCTCCATTCCTCCTTCCAAAAGATCTTGGAAAACTGAGAAGTGGCCAGATTCTTTGATTTCATTCCACAGGAGATTCGAAAGCTTCGTCCTGAAATCATAACTGGTTAATTCTCGAGCTGCTAACGGTAATTTAAAACTCTCAGGCACGGCCTTAATTTCGAAATATTGGTTTAAATCTCGCAAAAATGAGACTAAAATCTGCTTTGAACTATCAGTTTTAACACTGCCGATCGACCACATACAGTTTCAGAGTTATGATCTGCATATTTAAATTTCGGTTATCATTTACAAACCTTTTAACCCACAAAGAATCAAATCTAATGCTTTAAATACTACTCCAAACAACAGAGCAAATATGAATGTTCAATGCTGTTAAAGAGTCCTACAGAACAACATTCTGGGCACACACACAGCCAGCATAAAAATGTATAGATTATTCGCACACCATACGTGACACAGAAGTTGCCGCTACAGCAAGGCGCCAACTATAGGCCTATTCGTCTGATCGGTGGAAGCGGTTCCAAGATATGATACCTGGAGGGGATTGGAATAAAATCAAATGCCGATCTAAATACTAAACGTTCAGCCACCCTGTAACACAAATGTTGGTGCCTTCACAACTAAATCCTTTTGTACAAATACATACATAAAAACTGGTGCTGTCCAAAACATTTCCCAGGGAAGGGAGGCTGTGCCCGTTAACCCGAACTCGCAACGGACGAGCCCGTTGAAAGAACTGAAGTCGTCACGGCGGTGTCGACAAAGAAGTCTTCCGGAATGTTACGCCATGTCGACTGGTAAATACTTACCGACGTTGCTACTCTTTCCGTACTGCTTGATTCTAAAGACGGAGGCAAAATGCTCCTTCTAAACGTCAGTAGTTACCAGTGGACAAGGCGTTAATATCCCAGAAGACCTGAATTTTCGACGAGGACGCTGACCGGCACAAAATTTCACAATCTGTACCCACCGTACTGTGAGATACGAACTTTCACTGACACAAACAACTGATTTACGGAGTTACATTACAGTTTGAATTCATTTAGTGCCGTAAAATTCCCCTGTATTTCACTGCACGATTCTGGGTTTCCGCAGCAGGGCATCGAGGATTCTTGTCTTCTGGTATGTGTTGTGTAACAGGGGTTAACAGACCGCTACGTTTCGACAGAACCTATTACCTCTGTCTTTAAGCACTGAAAGGTCCCACGTTCCAAGTAGAAGACAGTCCGTTTATTCGAAACGTCGGGACCTATTAACCTCACTACACAGCAGGCAGGGTAACGCACGCCGCGATTGCAATTTTACCTCAGTCGGGGTCAACGCAATTGTTCCACGTACTGCAGTAAATGCTGGGTTTGTACTTGTGTGGTGCTGTAATGCTGTCCTTCGGGTCGCACACACGCAGCTCACCGCACGTCGAAGTTTTGTAGACGAGCCGGCGGGAAGTGACTAGCGACAGTCCGTATACAAGATAACACTACAGTCACCATAGGCCCAATCTTGGGATTATATACGAAATAAATCTACGGCGTCTCAGCTACGTACGTCAATGACAAATAACTGAACAATTATAACGGGTAAATTTAGAACGATATGAATGCGATTACGGTCTATTTTAAGCAACTACCAACGCATCTGCATAGCAGACTGGTAAACCGCGGAAATCCATTCGTATCAAACAGCTACAAGATAGAAGTAAGATTTCATTAGCCAAAGTGCGTATTAGCAAAGGCGCATTTTCATTATACGATTAAAAATCGTGAAAACGAATTTTCTTTTGGAATCTGTTACCTAAAAGGCCTTCTTAAATGTATGTAAAATATTTCTGGCTCAACAAAGAAGCCAAAAACGCATCGAATTCTTGTGAGCTGAATGTTATTCTACGACTGGACTGCACCATAAAATAAACTGCATGAATCCGTTCACTTCATTTTATACTTTAAAATATTGTCATGTCTGGTCCTTACTTTCCATACTTATTACCATGAAATTAAGAAAATACAACATATGAAGCTATGTTAGCCAGCATTACAGTGATGAAGCCAAGCAATTATAAATACCGTTAGCCAACCAAGACTGCATACACGTCACAAGCAACGAGAGGAAACTTAAGAGCGACAGAATGCTCACTTGTAAGTATAATCTTTGCAAAATGCGAATAAAAGGAAACGCAACTGTTAGGTCATCTCCGGTTGTACACACACTTAACTGTATTGCTAAAACGACGAGCCATAATTTTAAGAAATGTGGCGATCTGGTCTAATAATACAAGTTACTTTGCACACTGTTTTTGGTTCCCATCAACCTACTATAAAACCAACAGGTCAGTAAACTTGTATCAAATGTTAACTTCTCTCAAAAATGCTCACTGTACAAAAACAATCGGCACATGATAAAAATACAAATCTCCTCAAGACCTAGAACAGAGGTGGCCAAACAGTCGATCGCGGCCAGTTGTTTGGTCGGTGGCTGCCGCTTTTGGGTCTATATCAACATTTATTTTCCGCCTCAGTACGATCAATAGCTCTTCGTTTGACAACATTTTTTGGATCAACCTACCTTTGCAAATAAGCCTTCTCTGTCATGATTATTAAATCAAGAAACCGAAGCCGTCCAACCGATGAACATTTAAAATACTGCCTTCACTTGTGCCTAAGTAATTATGCACCCTCTTTTAGTAAGTTACCGCAAGATATGCAGTGTCATGCATCAACGTCGCCATAGGAAGGTTAATGAAAAATACCCTTTAATTTTGATAAACTGTTTTAGTTTGAAAACATCAATGTTTAATGAATGAAACAATTGTACTTTTGTGTGTTTGATGTTATTTAGCTACTTTACGTTCCTTCGCCTAGTTGACCTAATATTAATACATTATGTACTACGGTAGATCGCGAAAGATTTTCTGTCTTTCAAGCAGACCTCTGAGTCCGAAACTTCTGGTCACCTATGACCTAGAACTTTCATTTCAAGCATTTTTGACATGCTGAGGATTTAAAAAAATAAAACGAAAACATTTCTGCCTGTAGCGTAGGTAATTAACTAGACAACAACTGAATAGTCAAGTCCTCTGGGATGTTACAATGTGTCGGTGGGTAAACAGTCTTCACGTTACGGGGTCAGACAGTCCTATGCCTGACCCTAAGATCAAGATACTACCGTCCTTCGAGATGTCAGTGAATTATTTACCAACGACACAGCATAACATCCCTAACAACCCGAATCTTCAGCAACACCACTATGGAAACTTCAGATCTTTAACTGACACCTGCCTTGTATGTGCAACAAATGAACATCAAGGCCAACAGATGGGCATCACTGCCAAGGAACAAGTCATTCCCTGAACTGAATACGTGATCCCACTCATCACACTGAAAAGATAGTGCTAAATATCCCCAAACCCGGCAGTTTTCCGGTCATTTTTCTTGCCATTCATACACTGAAATCCTGCAGTACCTGATCGTGAACCCTTACCTGCTACATCTGTAACTTGAAACTTAAGTGGGATCACGAACATTCCCCATACACAAACCAAAGTGCTTCAGAGCAAATTTTGAGTGAACAGATTAGCATTATGTAAAAGTTGAAAACAAACTGTGAAAGGAAAACAGAAAAAAAAACAGGCTTATTAACGTGGACTATGTCACTTCCTGTTAGTTATTATACACTTAATTTTGCAAGAAATACAAAGCTGCTTAAATATAAGCTACACTGGTCTAAGAGTTACAACACACAAAGAATAAGGGGCGCCAAAATCGTAACAGTAAGTTATTTACAAAGAGAATTTTTTCTGTAACAACTAATTAACATGGCACACATTTGCTGACAACGCTTTAACTTATATCAACTGTAACTAACTTCATGGTGCAGGGTCTTTCTCAACATTAACGATTCTTAGACAATCAGGAAATTCTTGACCTTCACGAAACCTGAAGGTTCAGTACAATATTTTTAAAATATGATGATCTGCTCTCATCCTCCATCACTTGAACCTGGTCCACATATTCACATTCTATTTCTTCAAGATCCATTTGAGGTCACCTGACCAAACTGTTACATACTTTTTGAGCCCCTCACGATGCTTCATATCCCACCCTAACAACACATGCAATGAGCATAAAATAACTTTTCACCTTAAGGGTATGGATGATTGCAACGTTCAATTTTCAAATTAAAGAACTTTATTATAACTGCTACTCCAAAAATGTGTTACACGATCTTTCAGTATTTCATTCAACTTATAATTAACTTCAGTTTCCTTTCCTAACAAACTCTACACCATAAAGGAATGCTTCACTTGCCTTCATCAGCAACCAACTGAAAATATAAATAGCTTTCATCTACGATTCTTGCCACAAAAAACTCAACAACTTCGTACGATAATCTAAAAAGTTATCTTTTCTTTCCTACCCCAACTTTCATCAAGTAGGAAACATAACCTGAAAAACATTTTTAATTGCCAGTTCAATATAAGCTCTTTAATAACCAAGTACAAACAAAAACTTGTGATCAATTTTCATACTGGCTTGTATCATATGCTTCTTTGGGAGCTTCACCTACATTCTCATACCCCAAGACTACAGGTCCTTAGTTTTTTAACATGCCCACACTGTTCACTGCTCCATGGACTGTTTTGCATAGCAGCAACGACAGTGCTCAACAATATTCCAATTTTTTGTGAGTTTTCTTTAAATGAACTGCAGTTAATATTATGCTTCTATTTTACTCCATATATTTAAAGAAGGTGCTGGCAATGATTTCCTTTGGCTTGCAGACATGCATCTCACCTAACCCAACACACTGCTAAGGTCTCCACTCTTCTGGAACACCATGCCACATTACTGGGGTGATGGGTGCCCAGTGAGGCTCTCATATTCAAGGGTGGAAACATCCAAGAAGAAACTTTCTTGGATCCTTAAAGAGGGATCACCATGCTATCCCAAAATGTTGGGCACCAACTACCCAGTGATGTGACACCACATCCCAAAAACTTTACATCACTGTCAAATCCTAAAAGCTCACACCCATGCTGTTCATTGCACTACAAGTTCCTTTCTGCTAGTGAAACTGAAGTTCACATCCTGAATGATTTTTTCATAACATCTTCACTGCAAAGATTATTTATTACTGTACACTTTATCCTTTAACCCTTTAAAGACGAAGCTTATCTGCTTTATATAAGGACTCAGGCATACCATGCTATAAACACTCTGCAACTCGGTTATAAAAACCAGTCTGTTAGTGCTGTATGTGGCAAAAGTTGCTGTTTGTTCTGTGATCCATGCAAAACACATGAATGCAATGTAAGCACCATGTAGAATTTTCCAATGTTGCACCTGGTGGTACGTAAAGTAACTGCTAGGCTTTAGAGGGTTAACATGCCCCACAAGTAAGAATCACATGGGTTCAGATCTGGCAAACATGGAAGCCACAATCCCCTGCTTATTATGGTTACGACACTCTCTACACAATGCCTATGTGGACCTCAGCACTGTCTTGCTGGAAAAAGATGCAGGTTCTCTCAAAATTGGATAGGTGTTACAAAATGGTGTCTGAATGTGTAAAACATATTGCTATATACATATTTATGGTCTAGAAAAAGGGGATCCACTCATACCACACCTTGCCAACCTTAACATCACATAATGCAACTCTGTGGATTAAAATGGAACTTTCTGCAGAAAAATAACTAACACTCTGAGAGTTCACATATCCACTGAGATGAAACCAAGGTTTGTCACTAAACAGAACAAGTGTGGGGTCAAGTTCTCCATCAGGCATTGCATGAAAGTACCAGTTCACAAAATTTGCTCTTGCTTCATGACCTGTGTCACACAGCTTGCAAACCACAGTTGTCTTATATGAATGTAAATGCAGAAGTTTTATTGAAATTTATGGTGACGATGCAGACATCCATGTTTGTTATGAAAGTCAAAACAATGACTTTTTCTGGATGCCTCCAATGTTGCACCAATTTTATCTAATGTTTCCTCAGTCAGCATGTTCTCTTCCAGTCTGTAATTTTCTGTATGTTCTGTAATTTGAGAGAACATAGATCAACATTTCTAAGCTTTCTGGGTTGCAACCGAAATTTGGATCATGAAGCTATTTTGCGTGGATCAAAAAAGTTTTGCGTTTTGATTTTACAACATATATGTTTATTTTCATTTTAGTAAATCATTAAAATGAAGATAAACATATATGTTGTAAAATCATAAGGCAAAACTTTCGTGATCCACGCAAAATAGCTTCATGATCCAAATTTTGGTTGCAACCCAGAAAGCTTAGAAATGTTGATCTATGTTCTGTAATTTGAGAGAACATGGTTCACATAAAAATCACACACATAAAAGATGGTTTTGTACATTTTTATTTTAACACTGTATGTTGTTACGCGACAGACATAATATGAAACACTGTGAACTACACAGCAGCAAGGAGATCTCAAATTTAATCTCCCTTGAATTTTTTACAAACATAATTGTGATTTATGTATGGACAATAAAAAAATACAGTAAAACCTGCAAAGTTGGCCACCCTTGTAAGTTGGCCACCTGTCATACTTGGCCACATTTTTATGGAACCAGCGAATTCCTATGACATTCTACATGATTGTTACTCCATAACTTGGCCACCTGCATATCTTGAATGTTGGCCACAGCTTTCATGTTTAGTGCTATGCTTTATGTATAAGTTCAACCTCCCTACGTTGGCCAACCTAAAGATTTTACACTTTTTGTGTCATACTGTATACAGGCCGAATCCTCATTTACTGTGTAAGCAGAAGTAACTTTCACCCGCTCAACCTCCATCCTTTCTCCACAAGTGATGACAACAGTTTGGAATTTCCTGGTGGAACTAACCCATAATTGTACTTCCAGTCCCCATTCATTGACAGGGTTATGTACTGTACCTGCTTTCTATTGTTAACGTTGAAAATTATTCAAGGTGTGTGAGGTCGTTTGTCACTTGCTTCTAGATTGAATTAGAAAACTTAAGTTAAGAACAATAAAGTATGTGTGCTGTAACATTTCACAGAACTCTCTTACAAATTTAACGGGATGAAGATAACACTTTACTGTTTTTCTGTGGGGAAACATTGGTTCGGCCGACCCAAACTTACAGCCAGGGATTGCATCGCAACAGAGGCGTGCTATATTGTCTGGCTGTAATGTAGGTCATTGTTGGACTTCCGGCGGAGGGTTTGCTCCTGATGCATCGTTCTGATGTGAGCTGTGGGCAGTGAGTGCTCTCAGTGCCCACTAAGATGGAGCCGTACATTTTCACCAGTGATAATGCACGGTTTGATTTTGGAGGTGTCAGGCAGTCATTAGTGTGCAACAGTTAAAAGAACTCGTGAAAACGTAACATGGGCTCTAAGCGAAAAAGTTAAACGAGCCGAATATGGAGAAGAAAAAAGAAGTGCTAGACTTAATTGATAAAGGTGTTAGTCAAAGAACAATTGCTGTCCAGTTTATTGTTGTGAAATCCACTGTTGGAAACATAAACACAGGAGCACAATACTGAAGGCTTGGGAAGAAAACTGCAGTAATGAAAGGAAACGAAAACTATGAAGGACTGATAATGAGAATGTTAATGTTGTAACACCACAATTTATGTCCTGGAATGAATATTCCCGTTACTGGACCAACGCTTCAAGCAAAAGCCAGGGAAACTGCAGAGATACTTCATGTTGAAAATCTTCAGGCAAGCAATGGATGGCTTGAATCGTTCAGGACACTACACAATATTAACTTTTGATTCCTATCTGGTGAATTAGCAGCAGTAGACATGGCACTGGTTGAAGACTTTAAATCCAAACTGTGCCAGGTAATAAATAAATACCCACCGTCAGATCAGTTTAATGCAGATGAGGCAGGATTGTTTCATCCACAAATGCCAAGAAAAAGCGTCATCGGTAATGCTGCATGTCCTCATGCACTCAAAGAACAACAGATAGATACCTAGCATCTTCCAGGTGATCGGCGTTCGAATAAAAAGGCATGGATGACCCAGGCAATTTTTGAAGAATGGCTTGAAGATCTAAATCATGTGATGAAAAAACAAAATCAAAAAATCTTGCTCCTTGTTGACATTGCAACCAGGCACCGTGCGGCAAAAGTGATGAGCAACATAAAGGTGAAATTCCTTCCACCAAATCTAACATCTGAAGTTCCACCTTTAGACCAGGGGATCATACGAGCATTAAAATAGCCACACCACCAGCAAATGTTACAGTACATTGTCACAATCGCAGAAAGTAATAACATAAAGCCTGATTTTAACAAATCAGTATCAGTGTTACATGCAGTTCAGTGGTTAAGTAGTGCTTGGGAACAGATGTCAAGGGAAATGATTGTGAAGAGCTTCCAACAAGTGGGATTTAATAACCACCAGGGAAAAAATGAAGACTGTGAGGAAGATATGGGGCTAAACCAAGGGACATGCTTTCTTCCGCTGGATGTTGAGAAGGACACAGCGTCAGCCGATGAGATTGAAAGCGATGATACCGACCTCACTGTACATGAAGAAATACCCTCCACCCCGGCCGAAGTTCTGGAGGATATTTTCAAGGAACTGGATGAACAGAACCAAGACTCACATTGTGAAAGTAGTGATAGTGATGATAACACCAATGTAGTGAACACAAATAACAGCAGGCCATTGCCTAGCCATAAGGAAGCTCTCCAGTGTGTGTCTCAATTAATTACATATTCCTCAGCCCACCAACCTCAGTTCATAGGTGATCTCTTTCGCCTGTGTAACAGTACTGAGTGGCAGTGGATGGCAGCTAAGACAACAAAAAATCAATTAAAATTTTCACCAAATGAATGAAATTACTGTTGCTGAATTTCAGGAAACATAATCTTATAAATAATGTGTTTAATACACAGCCTAATGTTTCTGTTTCCTGCAGCTAATGTATGTGCACCATATTAACACAGAAACACTTGTTATCTGTGAGTTTCTATAAGTTGGCCACCTGTGTAAGTTGGGTGGCTTTGAATGGAACCAAAGGTGGCCAACACAGACAGGTTTTACTTTAATTGTGATTTACTTATCTACTCATATATGTGAACTACGCCACAAATTAAAAGGACCTGTTAGGCACCTTTACATTTTGAACACAGAAAACCTCTCCTTGCTGCATAATTTGCAACATCCTTATTTTGATATACAAGTTCAAAGAGAAGATTAACACCCCACCCCCTCCGAAGTTTGTTCAACCATTACTATATTATCCTTCCCCCAATATATGGCAATTTTTGACAGTATACTGAGCGTGGCAGCATATCGAGGCTGCCAGCTAACCAAAGTAGTAGTAGTAGTAGTAGTAGTAGTAGTAGTAGTAGTAGTAGTAGTAATGGTGGTGGTGGTGGTGTATAGTATTATCAAATCATCTTCGCCCTTCCACAATAACCTCATCTGCTGCTGCACTATTTTCAGCACTTAACAGTCCTATCCATCCTGTCACTGGACAGGCCATGCCCCAAGAACAGGGCAGAGTGACACAAAAGAAAAAGATCCACATTGCCAATATGCCTCCAGGTTTTCATGACTTGCACCTCTCACATTTTTATCTTAGCAATTGATAGATTTTCCCACGTTATTTTCACTGAGTATATCACCATAGGGAGTCAATGAAAAACACCAGTCCCAAACACAGTGGCTACTAGAACATTTGAAAAGAGATGTCAGTACTGCGGAGATAATAAATGTTTTTGCACAGGTAGTAGACGCTAACCCATTGTCTCAACAGACAGAAAACCCAACCCACACTACCTGCATTGCTTACATACCTTCAAACATGGCACTCTTTATCAGACACATTTAATGCTATGGGGCACAAGCGTATCACAAACGTCTTTAGTGGATGGTAGGTAGTGAGAGTGGTGACATATCATTGGTTCCCGATGTGAAGAGGGAATTTCCATTCATAAACTTTCATGAGCACTATATGTGGGTGGCACTATATTGGCTTGTTTACTGTATATAAGTAAATTTCCGATGTTCATTGACGGTATTGACCTTAATACTGATGATGGTGTGCACAGTGCATAAAATACATTTTTAAAACACATTTCATTCTTACAAGCATAATGACACAGTGTAAAACATGTTATTCGCTACCTCTTGCTATTTGTTTTGCATGTGATCTGTTATGACATGCTGACACAGCTCTGTGATTCACTGTTGCTTTGCTAAAGAAAGGTGTTGTGATCGTGTTCTGGTGGTGTTCAACACAAGTAGTGAATACATAACATGTCAGCATGAACATTTTCATTATTTCCACTCTCCTTACAGTCACTGAAGGACAGAGATGGCCAAGATGACTTTCCTGATCACTTGACCCATTTCAGTTGCGAGTAGTCTACCTACTGAGGTGGCAAGGGAAATGTGACGTGGAATGGACACTACAGCATAAATAAGAAGGCAGGCAGTGTATGTATAATGTATCAATGTGGTGCGTTCGTGTAATGTTTATACTTTCTTGGTTCTCCTAACAGCCTAGTACCATTTCAGTCAAAGAGAGGTCTTTTATGGCGATTTGTCAAAAGCAGCAATAAAATGTACTTAGGTCTTCAAGTAGAGTGCTTTTGCCTGATTTTAACCAAATATGGATTTTCTCAACAGATTTTCATGGAAGTCCCCAGTATCAATTTAACAGACATCCATCCAGTGGGACCTGTGCTGACAAATGCTGACAGCCAGAGACATACAGGCAGGAATCCATGACAAAGCTAACACACACTTTTTGCAACTATGTGAACGCACCTAAAAAGTTTAAGTAAACAATATCAATGGCATCACTTCATCACTGTAAAATACTGGCCGTTAAATGATGCAAAAAATCTTTTTCATTCATGCTGTAGCATATTTTTCACAACCATCAATAACCTTTCTAATGGGTTACAGCACACAGAACTTTACCCCTGTATGCTTTCGGGCTACTAGAAGAACTCACAGTGTGTGAATTATGCTTAGGGTGAGCCTCTCCAAGGTCAACTAAGATAACGTCCTTAATCGTACTTGACCATCAAATACAACACACTTATTCATGCTGGTCGTTTTATTAACCCAACATGTTCTGAACAATTTTGCTCATTATCAGCAACAAAAATGCTGTATCTGATAGGCCACAAATAACTAATCAGAAATACATAGTAAGACCTACTTGCTGGTTGCTCAGCTTCTGTGTGTCTCGTACATTGTAATTCTGAGCAGCCTATAGTACCTCCCAAATACAACGCAAGACTGGTCACCGTAACATTCAGCAATTACTCTTTGATCACATTCTTGTAAACATTTATCATTATTTAGTGCCCACCCAGCCTATTCAATGAGTACTTGCGAGTTCGGCAATATTTCACGACTTTGAGTTAATCTTGCAACTAGGTAAACTTTGTCTTCGTGTGTGCCATGTTAAAGATTTCACTGAGGCCAGTGGTCTCATTAAACAATACATAAAAACAAGCACAACTTTATCCTTATTCAAATATTGTGTATGCCAACATAAAATCATTGTGGATGATACCAAAAAATATTCTGTAGCTTCTTTTGTCATAACCCTACATTTTCATGAATATTATTTTCCTAATTCGGCCGCTAGTTGTGACAGTCATCCTCTTTCCTGCATGGTACCACTACAATAGCAAAATAAACGCCTACTGTTATAACCTAACTTTAATAGTGAACAAAGATATACATACAAAGAGACTAAGAGCTACACAATTGCAAAGAACATATATAGCTGTCACATATTACCACCGACAACTTACACAAATTGACAAACATATATACACCACAAACGTCAAGACGGAAATCAAATACTTACCTCTCGCCTTTCGTGCCAATGTGATGGTCGCCTTCTTCGCACCCAGACTGTTTGTACATAAACTATCACATCACCGTGATATATAGACAACATCCAAAACGAGAATCGAACACGATATGAAGGAATTTCATTGAAACACAATGCCAGTTGCTAAAACAACACGGCCATCTTGGTGTTACATCGCACAGTGGTTCTTCTGTCTACCTCCGTAAACTGTAGAGGTTAACATCAATCAAACATAATTACCACACAGATACACGTGACAAAGACGACAGCGGAAACACACAAACGCGGAAGCATGCTTAAACCACACATTATGAGATAACATAGACGTGAAGAAATATTCACCTTCTTTGTTGTTGACTTGTAGCGGCTTCGGTGTCTATGACTACGGCATCAGTTGGTGATTACAACGCGCATGAATATGTTGCTGTGGTTGTTTATATGAAGACATCGTCGTTACTGTACAACGTACATACGTCATAATTATTCCTGTATTAATTAACTATAATTTATCGATGGTCAGAAAACTATACCAATAGTCTTTCGATCATAAAATTATGTTAACTACGGTCTATGTTTTGGTGGCGGCGCAACATCAATATTCGCAAAGAGTATAGTGTAAAGACTGTCAGTTCTGTTACCCGCAAAATGCAACGTCTAGAGAGGTGTGTGAAATAGCGTGCAATATACGGTGGGTCGTTGACAGTTTTAGCATGATGGGAATATCGGAGTGTTAATACCTCACAGTTTCTTTCGGTTGAGAAAAACCTATTGAAACATTAATTGAACATTTTGTTTCAATGTTCTCTTTCGAAATAAGAACTAGGCTCGTACGACTGTCGTAGTGGAATGAAAATCGAATACTTATTTCGGATATTATCATATCACGCACATAATCGTAGCCGGTGCTTCTGAAATTAACTTCTCTCGGGGCGCAAAATTTAGGCTGTGGGTATTTCAGTCTTACGCTGAAAATAAACTTGACACAAATTTCAGATTCATTTTGCAAATGGAATTGTTATAGGGCAGGGTTGATTGAATACTGTTAGAATGCCACCTGTCCTGTTCTTCACAGTACTATCACGTTAATTACCTAAAGAGTAATATCCAATGCCAAATGATGAAGTTTCGTTGAAGCGTGTACGCTAAAAGAAATTCAGACTGTAAATTCCCTTATAAACGGCTTAGAATAACGCGGCGCCCACAAGATGTCCATTAGTTGATAATTTCTAATGTTCAAATTGATTTCTGGTTAAGAGCGTCTTCTTCAGCTGCCTATACATATAGCATTCAATTGGTGAATGATTTGTGAATGATGATGACTCGAAAAGAAAATGGATTGAGGTATACTTCAAGGTACTACCTTGGCATGTGCGTGGGCCGACCAAGGAAACCCAAGAAAATCTCAATGAAATTGGTGGGAAATTTGAATGTCGGACCTTTCAGATATGAAGCAAACGTGCTAACCACGTCACCGGAATATCGGGTAACGGCAAATTAAATTATTGGTTAAAGCTAAGATTGGCTTACTAATTCCACTGAGACTTTTGCACACTTCCTTCAGGATCCATTTTAATACTAAACTCACATATATGCCAAAGTCTTTAAAGTAGTAGCTTCCATTTAGATTATTTTCGACCAGTGTTCTCGAATGCGTTTCTCGTTTCTCAAATGAGGTCTTGGCTGTATGTGCCACCCATCTGAGTCCCCTTTACTTTCCCTTTAATCTACCAGCAATACTCTATGTAAAATTCTTACACCTGTATCAATAAGATATGTATAATGCTATCTATTATCATAGGCGTGCACACGGGGTGTGCCGGGTGTGCCGCTGACACACCCGAATGTATAAAAAAAGTGGATTTGCCTTCTAATTTATCGCACGGTATGCTACTTTTTAAGTAGTTTAATTGCTAATTAAAAATAGATGTTTTGCTTTTTTTAGAATGTTTGGTGAATAAAAATACTGTCCTTCAAGTGTTCACCGTTTAAAAAATAAGAGATGAACTTCCTTGGGTGCGCACCTTAATGAAATGTGCTTCGCACCCTTAAGCCTATGTCTATTATAACATTATTCAAGTCGTATGTACTCATTTATTGATAAAAAGCGTCATATAGTGTATATATAAGCCTGTGTCTTGTGTGAAAATGTTCCAGTTTTTTTTTGTGACGAGTTGGTCGAACTTTGTGTGTGACGAAGATACGTGGTACCTGAAATGTTCCCAATTATCAGCCCAGATATTTTAGTATAATCACACAGATCCACTATGAATATTAGGTTTGCATTCTCAACACTGAGACGTATTACTTACGCATTCTTTTTTCCTGTAGTGAAGTTACAGAATCTTTGGATCCATTTTTATTTTCAGGCGTGATTCAAAGGATCAATTTTCAATGTGTTATGACATCAGTCTCTCATGCATGCAGTGGTTAACAGTGTACTTTGTAGGCACGTAATCAATAATTTACCAATTAGCAAGTAAGCACACCTATTTGAAATATAATCGAGACCAGAGATGCTCGGAGCTTATGAACCTTTACCGTGAGCAGATATCTGATGGATCTCTTATACTTGAATTTACAACCAGGGCTTGAGACGGCGCAGGACAGTGCAAAATTTCACTCCATTTTTTTAATAAGAGGACATGATAACATCTTTGTCAAGGGTACACATTACTGGAATGCGATACATGTTTTTCTTTTACATTATGTACAAACCATTCCGTGTATTCTCTCTTTCCAATTTGTGGAACTTATTGCAACCGCAACATAATTTTGATCATTAAAATGCTATTGAGAATAGGAATATCTAAAACTTACAATTTAAATACACCACTAAACATCAGCAAGCAAAATACATACTTATTTGACACAACTTCTTTTTAAAGCCTCGAATTTCTGACAAATCACATCGCTGTTTCACAGCGTTCTGGCACGTTCGGGTCTTCTTTAAGGAGGCGAAAATCTTCTCCTTGCCAGCCGGACATTTTTCAGAGTGCACACGCCTACATTGTCGACAAAACTGATTCCACAGTGACCGATTCTAGCGATTCGAACACAACGCCATAGAAAAATACTTTACGTACTCCCACAAGGCAACCAGGCATACACTTGAAACACGTAACAAACAACAGCAGTAAAAATGTTACAAGGAAATATTATGTTTATATTTTATTATATGTTTGTAGATGCTATGTAACGTGGAAGAGTAGGATAATGAATTGGAAATATGGAGAATAAGTAGTCGTGGCCTACTTTGGGTATAGTACGTTCCAGAAATTACGACTGCCAATTTTTATCTTCTCCCGCCCAGCTACACAATGACTTTCGGGTGGTTCACACGTTGCCGATTGATGTAACGGATTTCTGACATGATGTTCAAAGCCTACACCCCCAAGCCAGACAAGATAGGCAACGTACGTAAAACGTAACATTCCGGGGCGTTCAGGTAATAATCGTTGCAGTGGAAAGGCAAAAATGTGTTTATTATCTCACAAACGGCACGATTTTCGAAAAAAAAATTAATTAAAGATAAACTGTGCTTTGATTTTCTCAACAACTTTTTTAAAAAACGTTGCTCATTCCAGGAAGAATTCAGAGAGGTATTACATATCATAAATGTACACAGGTCTTCCTGTAAAGTACCCTTTATTCTTGCCAGATTTTAATCAAACTTCCATTTTCTCGACAGAGTTTCGAAAAATTCTCAAATATAAATCTAATGAAAATCTGTCCCGTGGAAGCCGAGTTGTTCCACACGGACGGACAGACATGACGAAGCTAAGAGTCGCTTTTCGCAACGCTGCGAACGCGGCCAAAAGATTGCCGTAATATGCGCGATGCAAGGTTTGGCGAGCAGCAGGGGGTAGGTAAGTGACAGAAGAGCTACAGACTGTCGTCAATGTTCACGCGTCAGTGTTACTGAAGATTACAGAACGGTGCTTATATAAAAGTCTAATTTAAAATTCGTAAGTTTTCTCACTGCTGTTTTCAGTGGCCCTGATCTACAGATCCTCTTGAAGTTCCAGGTTATAAATTTCACCCCATGGCTTATTTAATTCCAAAGAATCTGGTCAAGTTCAAGGTCCTGTGTAATGTTTTTAACTTGCTGGTATTTACAAAGACAAGTTGTGACCCACGCTGTCCAAATGTAAGCTGGACTACTCCTTTTTGGCTGTCAGGAATTGTTCATTAGATACATGTGTAAACTTTATAATGTGCCTACTGTTGTGATACTGGAATATCATTCAAAATAGGAAGTACTGTCCTCACAACTTGTTTAATGTTTATTATACATCAGGCAGCTACATGTTTCCTTTTACATTTTTATAGAATATAGAATAACTTTTCCTTCTACATTCTTGTAACTGCCTGTAGATGACAGCAAAATGCGGTCGAAACATGTAGCTGCCTAGTGTATAATAAACATGAAACAAGTTGTGAGGACCGTACGTCTTATTTTGAATGAGATACATGTGAATTTACAGCTACCTCCATATGTGAAAGCCATCTTTTTCATCCAGATACCATATGGTGACTAAAGACCCTCCTATCATCATTATAGTCGACAGAAAACTTAGAACTATTATCCAAATACACAGACAATGGTTCAGTATTCATCATAACTTCCTCTTTCATCATCAACATCGCTATAATGTACTTACATAACATCCATTTTCATGTCACCTTCCCCTCTCATTTTTGGTCTTCAAAGCTGCAATTTTCCAAATGGTGTCCATACAGAAAATCTGTATGGATTCCTTGTCTCCCCACACTAGATACAAGTCTTTTTGCGCTCTTGCCTGTGTGTCTATATTTTATGCCAAATGTCTTTGAGTAAACTGGTATATCAGTGAATATGATACTGTTGTTAAAATCTCCCCCATCTGTGAAGAACAGATACACACTACAGAACTTTGGTGATCTGTGCTGCTTGGCTCTGTCTAGAACAGTGCTTTTCAGTTGGTAGTATGCATACCACTAGTAATACATAGAGGCTCATCTGGAGGTAGACAAAGATATTTGGAAACTGTTAATGTTACAAATGTTGATTTCCCATTTTTATTAATTATTTGATTTCAATGTTTTAGTAGTACTTTAAAGTGTTATACAATTAATGTTAACTGTGTAATATGTTCAATAATGAAAACAGAAACTGCATTATTGATATTTTCAGTACCTAGTGGGATGCGTATATATTTTTGCTTGTGATTATATGAGAGGAACTGATATAAAAGCACTGGTCTAAAAACATGGAAATAGTATGAGCTGCAAATCAAGAGCAGGACCAAATGTAAGAACAGCATTATTTCATAAGATCAGACTGCAAGACTAGCACCCTGCTTGTCTCACTCTAAGGTTATCTCCATTCATGGAAGCAATATCCAATATACATATACATCCACACAGTATGAAACAAAATGTACAAATGAATTATAATGGTAGCAACAGCACAGTATATCAGGGAAGGTAAAATTAATGTGTGGAAAACTGAAACTGGTTTCTTTTATCAGTTCACTTTTTCTCCATGATTTGGATGTTTGCAGCAGTTTATTTAGCCATATCATGGATTATTGCAACCCACCACCTTCAAGGAAAACTGATAACAATTAAAAATCACTATTATGATTTTTTGTTGTCATGTCAGAAGGAGGAGGAGGAGTAGAAAGAGAGAAGATGGGAAGAGGAGGAGAAGAGGGGGAGGAGGAGAAGACAGGGAGGAGGAGAAGAAGCAGAAGAAGAAGAAGAAGAAGAAGAAGAAGAAGAAGAAGAAGAAGAAGAAGAAGAAGAAGGTGGTGGTGGTGGTGGTGGTGGTGGTGGTGGTGGTCATGGTGCAGGAGGAGGAAGCAAAGAAGAATAAGAAGGCAAAGGGGAGGAGGAGAAGAAGAATGAGGATAAGGACAAGGATGATGATGATGGTGGTGGTGGTGGTGATATGATGATGATGATGATGATGATAAGTGGTGGTGGTGGTGGTGGTAGTAGTACATAAGAAGGTTAAGCTTTTTAAAAATTGAGCACTTGATATGAGAGTCAAATAAAAATACAATTAGTAGGTACAATGAAGAAATGCTGGCACGGCACTTAAAATTCTCACAAAAATGCATCTTCAGTTGTGGTATACTTTTCTTCCATGAAAATTATATAAAGACAATTCAGTCATAGAAAATGATTATAATATTCTATGTGCTTATTCTATTTGGGACTGCATGACTCAAATATACTTAACATTTTGGTTATGATAATCTATTTAATATTTTCAATCATGAACAGCCCATTCATTTTAAATGTGTTTATGTCATAACAACTATGTTCCACCATATTTCTGTACAATATCTATAGTATTTTTCACCTATACAACAATGTCATTAGTATCTTTTTTTCTATTCTGAAATAGTGTTTTCTCTTCATCACATATACAACTTAGAAGGACACATAAGAAAGTAGAAAATGGCACAGACCAGAGCGTATTTACCCAAATATACAGACCAATTAAGTAAGGTGAACAACTGTTTCAGAGTCATTAATTAAGAGTCATGAAAAATGTAATATTCTTCTAACCTCCATAAGAATCTGTACTAATTTGAATGCAGATAACAACACATATCTTTTCAATAAAAATGTAAAACCTATGGGGCCTTATGTATCCCACTGAAGTCTTTGGAATATATTACACATAAATCCCACTCTCAAGCAAGTTTAAATGAGCAACCTATACAGAATCTTATGAAGCTTAGTGACAAGTGATCCCTACTTGGCTTCCATAGCCAAGTTACTTCTTACAAGTGTAGTTACAGTTGAAATGCTTAAATGTCTGAACCAAAAGAAACTGAAGTCAACCAATTAAAACCATGTAGTTTTTATTTCTTAACCCTCTGGCAGATGAATTTAATCAACTTTGCTTTATAAGTCAAGGAATAATAAGAAAAATATCAAAATAACTGCTACACCATAATTCCCAAATGAGAATATATGTTCAACACATTCACATGGAGACAGCTTACTGGCGGGCTGTTAAACAAGTATGCAGAGTAAAGTGACTGTTTGAGTCACACATCTGCAGTCCTGGGGTCAGCATGACCTACGAATGGGAACAAGAGATGGACAAAATGCTTACAAAACACACGGAAATTGAATGAAGTGCAACCCAGGCTTACTGACCTTAAATCTGAAGATATATAAAATTTTGTGCCAAAGAAGAATCACATATATTTTAACTAACAGTTCTTCTGTTCTGAAATAATAGAATATTTGTTGTTTCTTACAACAATTTGTTCCCTTAGAACACATCTAATTCTTTGTTATCAGTTTGTATCAAATCTTCTGCAGGGTGTGTGCATATTAGTCAAGATTATGGTGACCAGGGTTATGTGCACACATGAGGGATCCATTGTACAATAAAATAATCTATGCTGTACATAATGGTACAGCAATGCATACAGTGCACAATCAGGGACTATGGACTGCCAAGGGGTTCCAGTTTAGACCTAGTATATGCCACTAAATAGTACACAGTTAATATTACTCCGCATCCAAAATAATCACATAAATTTGTCTATCCATGATATGTGCACATAATATTAATGAAGCTTTGTGACATTAAATTAGAAATTAATCAGGCATTTTGATGATAATTGTTATCAAGTTACACAGTTTTCTTTCATTTTCATACAGTATTACAATTGTCACAACAAATGAACAGTATAATATTTTACACTTGGTTTTCTTGTAAGCTTATGTTATCATAACTGTGCATTCAAAGAGTTTTTTCGATATCAGCATTACATACACATGCACATGTGCACACACGCACGCGCACACACACAAATAAAATAAAATAATAATAATAATAATAATAATAATAATACGTACATCAAAAGCTTCATTTACAAATCTGTGATAACTACAATTAATTACACATACACATTTGCAGACACCACATCTTGTAGACTTTTCTATGATGGAAACCAAAGTTCTTACTGCGCATAGCTACACAATAACTCAACCATGGCATATGGACAATAAAACCAAGTTTTGATTTCTCTTATGTTTGGGAGCAAATAACTACAGTGACACATCAGCTTACATGACTGAGCCCATAAAACAGCATGCCTCCAACCCCACCCCCCAAAACTAAAAGGTTAAGTCAACACATGCATATGTCAATACGCAAACGATAATTAATACAGCAGAACCCAGTTATGACGACATCGGTTTATATGACGCCTTGTCTATTGCGTCAGATATTCTGAGGTACCAATTAATTCATCACTGTTAACCACAACTTTATACCCCTCAGTTGCAATGACACAGAATAATCAGTCCCTTTCATGACATTATAACCAAGTTTGAATGTATTTCCTTCTTAAATACAAACTGACACTTAAAGATGACTGATACTTGATTGAACCACTTAAATATAATTGAAAAAAATTCTTCACAGCTTTGATAGGACACTGAAATTTACACTGTAGTGTATTTGTTTAAAATTACATAGCAAAGTAATTAAAATAACTAAGTTAAAAAATAACATGGTCCAGAAGAATAGGCAGGGTACTTCATGACCTTTTACAACACTTCAGCAGTTTATCCATGAAGCCATTCTCTACCAGAAACACAGGCCCTGTTGATGCCGTAATATCTGTATGTATATACACAAATTACATGCAAATTACAACACCAGGAAGTATGTTTTTCTTTTCCTTTTTTTTTTTTTTTTTGAGAATTCATGAAGACCAGATATAGTAACAGACCGCTTGCTTCTGTATGAAACACACTGAAAAGTGAGGACTAGTATGTGTGAAAGGAAGTTCCACACATACTAGTCATCACTTTCCAAGTGTGTTTCATACAGAAACAAACGGTCTGTTATCTTGTCTTGTCATCATGAATGCTCGAAGAAGACATACTTTTTGGGGTTGTAATTTGCATGCAATTTAATCCACTGACTGATGGCCAAAGAGGTGTGTTAAATGCCATATTCTGAGCAGAATTAAAAATAAGATTTTTACAGGAATGTTGTTCTCATACTATATCTCTTCTCAGAGCATTCATTATCACATTTCAGTACAAAGAGCAAATAAATGAAATTTTGATGAGCAATTACTGTTTCACTATTAGCAGAGGTCTTGAAAAATTGTAATAGTCAACATTATTTAAACTGGCAGGACTTGCCATTGTGCTGCACTAAAATCTTACGGCTGTTATGATGTACTGAGAGTTGTGGAAGAGTAATGAATTCTGTTACATTTCAACATGTCTGGCTAGCACATGATGGGTCAAGGATAGTCCAAGCTATCATATCATGCACGCAATGAACAGGTTAATACCGAACTGTATTAATGCAGAGAGAATGAAACTCATGTTTGATGGCCATAAGGTCTAGTTACAGTTGCCATTGTATTTGGAGATCAAAATAACTTTTTTTACATCTTTCAGGAAAGGAGATGGGATAGAATAGTTACTATGATCACTGGGTGAGAGGCTGGATGGCTGACAAATACCTGTACGATTCCTGGAAAGGGACAGGGGGTTTTCTGTTCTCCAGAGCATCCACACTGACTCTATGGTCCAGCGAGCCTCATTTTCAGTGGATGGTGGGGTAAAGTAGCTAAGGAATGATGCAAACAACTAATCTCCATCCAGTGCTGAGTTAAGAATCCACCCCTCTATATGCCTTAGTGTTGTTCATAGGGCAGCTTTACCCTTACTTTCGGTTTTCATTAAACATTAACAAAGTTAAAACTGTATTTGACAGAACGGGCAGTAGCTTCTTTATCATGCAAAGAAGACTGCTCTAAACATCAGACCCTGAATAAACAACAAAGAACCAATAAATTAAAAAAGATTTAATAGAAGCAACAACCCAGGTGAAGGTAAATGAAATTATAACTAAACAAGACATGCGATGTATGAGTAAATGTAACATTGAGGCGGGTTCATGAAACCACTGTTGCCATGGAAAAGCACTAAGTACATATTCTGATTGTGTGTCTGTAGCCTTAGCTATCCAACACGCAAAGCACATGCCCTGTATTATATTGTCATTTGTGGCCTGTCTGGCTATACCGTATTTTTCCACTTTATCTCATAAATGGCATGATTTTTGAGAAAAAGGTAATTGAAGATAAAATGTGTGTTTTGATTTTATATACAACTTTTTTCTGAAACACTTCATTCTAAGAAGAATTTAGTGTGATATCACAAATTTACAGAGGTCTTGTCAGAATTAAATGAGACCTTAATTTACTTGACAGATTTTTGAAAAGTACTCAAATAACAAATTTCATGAAAATTTGTCCTGTGGGAGCTGAGCTGTTCCACCCAGATGGACGGACAGACAGATATGATGAAACTAATAGTGCTTTTTGCAAACGTGTGAACACACCTAAAAACTGACCAATCAACTAACCAACTCAGTAATACCATGAAGAAGAGTCGTTCTTGAGAAGCAAACAGCTGCTCAGCTTGCCAAGTAACTCTCTACATTTTGTGGAACTCAAAGGTCTAGTATAGTGTCCATAAAGACATATATTACTAATGACAATACACTGTACAAAGAGGTAGACAGCAAACAAGGGGTGCTCCTTTGTCTTAGGGGTTGTGCATGGGTCTAAAACATCATTTTTACAAAATCTATTATGTTACAAAATGTTACATAGATAAGAAAAACTACAGATAATATAAACGTTAGGTGTTCATAAGAATAACAGTTTTGCATTACTGAGTTGTTTCAGATGCAGAATGTTACAGTACCAAATACCAATTTATATACTGAACTTAATAACAAATTTAGTTTCTTTGTCCAAATTATCATCTTTATAGAATAAATGAGACTTATTAATTACAAATGCCTTTCATTTGAAAGATAAGATCTTATTCTCTGATACACTACACTTATGACTGAAGAAACAGTGGACTATTTTATTTGTACAGTCTCATATAATATCAGTTAGCAGTTTCATTGTTTAGAAACTTTATTTCTGCTATACAAATAATTCTATTTCTTACATTGCAAAAGGTATCTTAATTTGAGTTAAAGAATACATCCTTAATTAAAACAGATTTTATTCTTCTGGATTTCGTTAATATTTTGTTAAGGAAGGTGGAAATATAGGTTAATGATAAAACACAAGTAGTGCTACCATAATAAATCAGGCCTTGTGAGTGGATAAACAAAGGGGCATCTACCACATATGAATTTGTTCTAGTGGCACACACAAATAACCAAGATACATCTTGAAAAATGAAGCCTTTAATTATAATGTGCTTTATCTCAATGTGCAAACGATAATTTTCCAGTTGATTTTCAACGCGAACATACTTCAGTTCTGTTTTTGGGCTCAGACTGACTACATTACAAAAGCATCAAAGGACAGGTCATTTGTTCCCCTCCTCACCAAACAAATTAAAAGCTGGTGCCTTTTTTTCATATTTTTGGTAATAATCTTGTATAAATATATTTTTTACATTTAAGCTGCCTTCTTTTGACTACAACTGCATCAACTCCAGTAATTCCTATGTCACTAATATACCGCAAAATGCTTGCTGATTTTAAAACACATATTCCATCAACACTAAATATAGTGCAAAAAATCAGATGTACATTTTTTAAAATGCTTTTAGTCCTTAGAGAGCTGAATCATATTTTTTATGCTGCTCCTCTTCTTGGTATATCATCTTTTAAAGCTCTAATTTAGGGCAGTGATAAAAATGAACGAAGTTTTTGTGGTGCTGAAACACTTACACCATTCACTGTAATATTACTGTGTATGTCACATTCAAAATTTTCATTTGTTGCTCACATTAGCATACACTTCTTGCTCAACACATAATTTTTCATTCACAGTAGTCAACACAAATAAAAACAAGTTGAGCTACATTGTCCCTATGATAAATGTGCAATATTAATTACTACACTTTGTCCATATTTTGATTATAACACACATTCTGCCAATTATCTTTGACTAAGATCTTGTGCTTTAACTTACATACATGAACACATGTAGACCATTTTGTGTGGAAGTAGAAAAGTCACAGTGGTCTTATCTTCTGATACTGAACTGAACAGAAAAATATTTACAGCATATATATATATACACACACACACACACACACACACACACACACACACACACACACGTATGTATTTTACATTCCTAACACTTACACATTACATGCTCTTATACTTTGGTCTTGCAATTATTCTTTCCTTCCAACACAATGGTAGAACTTCCATTGTGGATACAGTCGTTACTGTCCAATTATAAATTTAGTTAAAAATGAGACACATACAAGAGACAAGGGCTTTTGTAGACTTTGTTAAGCTTGAAAGTGTACTTTTAGGGTTACAGCTGAAGCATGAAAACAGCACAGGTATAGCAAACAGCATTACAGTTCATGTGATCATTATTTTTTTAACCATGCTAAGTGTGTCACACATGAATACCAAACATCAGCTACAACAGCAAACACAACGTACATGGAAATCATAATGACTGAGGCATCTCATACATTCCCAGGATAGTGAATGTAGGGTCAGTTCAGCACATGTAGCACTTGTGGTGGACAAAGTGGCACTGGGACAGGTTTTTTCCCTGAATACTTAGATTTCCCCTGTCAACAACATTTCACCAATGCTCCACACTCCTTCATTCATCTGTCACCTATGCTATACATCATTAGCAATTGATAGCATTATTAAATAACATACTTACAATGAATCAATATGACAGAAGATTACTATCTTCTCAGATAAGATGCTGTATAGCCTAAGAAATAAACATACTGATGTTTCTGAGGAACCAGCTGCCGCGTCAGCAGGGTAAGCTGTGCACCATAAGTAATTACAATAAATTCAAATCACGATATGAAAACTTATCTGAAATAAAATAATAATTTACAACCAATCTGTAATAACATGTTGGATGCACAGACTAGTGAGATGGGACCAACACTAATAAGACTAAATACTGTATAGGGTTTTGACAAGAGGTGTCACAACAGATGTTGGAAAACTATGCAAAATTTGCTTGGAATATTTTTATAAAACCTAAAAGAAAAATATGATGGCCAAGCAACATTTTGATTTTGCTTTCACTTTGCCAGCAATAAAAAATGAACCACTGGGGCGAGGAAAGCGTGAAACCAAGTTATCATCAGTTTAGCAAATTATATGTGAAAAACTACTTGTAAGTTTAGAAACATACATGTGACAACAATGTGAAACGCTGAGGTTACTTCTAGCCAGGGCTGTGGAGTCGGAGTTGGAGTTGCAAGGAATTGTAGGTGGAGTCGGAGTTCGTAAAACTGTACTGACTCTGACATCAATCTAAAATCTTAACTAGATACTCCCAAATCCAGAGCCCTGATAGCTGAGATAACCATTAGACTTATACTTAAAAATAGGTTATAAGTCTAAAAAGTAGCCTGATGATCCAAGTGGTGGTGATGAAAATGTCTTATAGGTTTATCATTATTAATACATACTGAGCTTTTATGAAGGAGCCAAAGTCAGAGTTGGGGTAAGACTTTGAGTTTTAAGAATTGAGGAGTTGGAGGTTTTGTGCACTGACTCCACAGCCCTGCTTCTAGCAAATTTAATGCAGGCAGAATACCTATTTTAGTAATAACTTCTTCCCAAAGAGAATTTAATAATAATAATAATAATAATAATAATAATAATAATAATAATAATAATCGCTGACATTTTTAAAACTGCAAGCAACGAAAAATTCTCACCCAACACATTTAACAAATTGCATTGTTGACTGTACATTTACATTAACCTACATAAAATTATAAATCCTATAGTTTTAACAATTTTGTGGCTCTTCGTGCAGACGTTTTCGAAACACGTGTCTCCTGAGCTATTCGACGAAGACATTTTCTTGGTAAAATTTCAAGTCTAGCACCAATCTCGTCCAATTTCTCTTGTGTAAGCACAGTTCATTTCCTGTCTGGCTTTATGTCTACCAGCGATCCTATTGTTGTCAGTTTATTCACCAAGTAGTGTATAGTTTGTCTACTTGGAACTGGCTCTGCTGGAAACTGGCATTGAAATTTTCTGCGACATTTTCTAGCAGACTCATATTTGAAATACATTTCCACCAAATACACACGCTGTTGAATGGCATACCTCACGCGAGCCATGTCGCTACAGCACTGAATGGTTGACTGAGAAAGCATTACCACGAGCAGACACACGCGATGATTCACGGGAAAGTCTTTTTATTACCGACTGTTAACGGTACACCCGCTGGGGGTAAGAGGCTCGGCCTGCCGCCAGCCAGACTGCCGTTTCGCGGACAGAAAGGAAAAGGTCCTCACTGTAGTTATCCATGAAGAATAAAAAAAATATTGAAACTTCTGGAATTTATGCAAAAAAAGTGTACCATAAAAATCAATCAAATCAGTTTTATGTCTATCTCCAGATCACCCAGATATACATCCAACAGCATGCCAGCACCCCTAAAAACTTTATTATCCTGTCAGATAATAAAAACAGACAAGTACAGGAGCTATTAAAAGCTATAAACAAAGAAGAATGGACTTGTCAATGTACATACTTTGCATGTGACAATTTTATGGACAAACCCATCAGTACTTAGTGTGATTCCAGTCTCAGATAAATTTAAACGTGCTTCTGTGGACGCAGATAAAGATGATAGAAATGGATGATTTTTGAGTAGTGATGGAATAGTGACAACGTCTTAACATTTACATTTCTGGTAGTAGGCAATATATATGGTATATGTCATTGACAACTTTTGCCCTGCTAACCTTCAGCTGTCACGTGTGCACATGCACACACCTATAAATATGCATATCTCATAAACCAGACACCGAAAATGTTTAATTAAATAACAAATCTGAAATGTAGCCTGAGCTGAAAATGTCTTTAAATAGGAGCTTAGAGCTTGCGATTGGTCAGGAAGATGCTGAGCATTATTAATCTCATGACTCAGGTGGAACAAATATTTGATGACAAAGACTGTAACAAAAGTAGGTATTGTTTCATTATTATATGTTTAGGAGGATGGATAAAACTGCTTCATGATTTGTACTTTGTATCAAATGCTATTAGGATGACCAAATCAAAAAATAAGTAGTGGTAGAGATGCAGAATACATACAAAATTTCAGCTGGGGAATCTTAGGTGAACAAATGCCTTGTATGACCTACACAGAAATGGGAGAGCAATACTGAAATGAACCTGAGAGAAACTGGGTGTCATGATGTAGACTTGATTCGTCTGATTCAAGATGGGGAATGGTGATGGCCTCTTATGAACAGAGTAGTTAATTTTGGATTCCAAAAATGGCAGAATATTGGTTGACTAGTTGAGCAAGTATTTAGTTCTTTAAGGGCTACATATTATGGAGTCCTGTCAGTTAATAAAACTCCAAGTACTGCATTTTGATGATGTGAGTATTTAATTTACCATTAGGGCTTTAACTGTAGCCAGGCACTAGCACCAAAATTTGTTACTTTTGTTACTGTTAACATTTGTTACACTCTGTGATAATATATAATCTGCAGGAAGAGTTAATACATATGTTAAGCACTGGGGTTCACGATACTCAACACAGTGCCCCAAAAGTAGCTAAAAATAGCTGACATTAGTTAGAATGGAATATGAACAAATATCCCTAATGACACACTTTCATGCAATATGTGAAAATAATTTGGTTTTATTATAAAGACTGAGGTTGTTATTAACACATCACCATACTTTGCTCTTAAATATGTAACAGCCCATTATGAAATGTATTATATGTTCATGGCAAAACGTGTGTTGCAATTCTTAGTACAATTACTAACACATAAGTAATTATTTCTTTTTAAAAGCTGTAAAATCTGGATCAATGCTTGTGTGAAGAATGCCACATGTTAAAAGAAATGTGTTATAATTTGCCTGTTGGAAGTAAGGAATAATTGTAGTATACATCATGTTTGTTCTATGAAACAACAGCACTCATACAACACATAAAACAAAATGTACATAACATTTCATTACAGTACTAGGCAAATGCTCTTGGTTAATTTAGCACCATTTTGTATTAGCATGCCTCTTAGTTACTCATATTACATACTTCTTTCAATAATCCTGAAATACCAACTACTATAGCGGAAGATAAGTTTCAGGAATATTAAGTTGTGGACTGTATAACTGTTAAGTTTGTAGCATAAAATTAATTTCCATATTTTTTAAATTATTTCAAGTTTGCAACTAATAATATTGTATTCAATATTCTAATACTGTATCATTGTATATATGCAGACATGTAATATTTTGTGACTTGATCATCTGTTTTGTTGTTTTCCAGATCATCATAATAACAAAATTTAAGCACAGGAACATATTTTAAAGTTTCATATAGTATTTCATATTAATATATTATAACATTTGGAAGTCTCACATGGGAGGGTGTGTGTTAGAATGTGACATTTGTATGGTTCAATGCAGAGAAGTGACCATTTATTTGTGTGTTACAGAAGGAATTGTTGGGAACTAAATTACAACAAAACCACTACAGTATATGATAATTCAATTATCAATTAACACTACATTCTCACTAACTTTAAAGTCCACATTAAAATGTTTGACATTAGTAATAATAAAGTATGGAAAGCAGAATGTATCACAATATTTATCTCATGTAAAACTTCAGAGTCAACATTTGTACTAATATCTCTTCAAGTTCACTACATACAACATACAGCAAAGAGAAAACGGCATTATTTCTCAGATTAGAACACAATGAGTAGTTTCTGTGGACAAGGATTATATGTCATATAAATCTTGTTGAAATTTTAAATATGGGGTGTTTTATCTAAACAATGAAGCAAATACTTGATAGTGTAAGATTAACAGCAGCAAAAAATTTTGTGTCTTAACTCACGATGCACTACTCTAAATTTTTCTGTGGATTGTGCCATTTTCATTAATTTATCATTGACCCACGTACATTCTAATATCTGTGCTTTTCTGGGATATTATTCAGCATACAGTGATAGTTCTGTACCGACGTTTTGAGACAACCTATCGGACACATCTTTTTGATCCTTGAAGATGGTACTGATAGGTTTTCCCAGAATGTCAGTACAGAATTACCACTCTGTGCTGCATAACATGTGAGAAAAGCACAGATATCATCTAAATTGCAACAGAAGTCTGGTATCATGCGGATATATCCCGTTCGTCATATTGAATATATTTAAATAGCTTTTGAAGCCATATGACTAATTGGAATTACTGTATTTATGAGTACTCCCTTAACTGCATACATGATACGGCATTACGTGGTAGGATAACAAGTGATGATGATTGGATGGGATGTAGAAGGAAATAATCATTGCCTATTTTAAGATACTTTCCCAGCATGTACCTGGAGGGAATGAAGGAAATCACAAAAGCTTCAGCGTGACTGATATTCAGAGCAGGGCCTCTCAAGTACAAAACACTGAATTCTCACTTTCTGTAATGAGCGCAAAGTGCACATGAAGAAAATGACACAGGGTGAATGCTCCTATATCTTAAGATACCAACTGCAACACTTCACAACCTGAACAAAGCAGTACATTAGTCAGATCCTGACCAGGGTTCCTTCTGGTCCCTTTCATCCCTGGTTCAGGTTTGTAATTTTCCTTTCATGCCAGGAAAGGGACAGTAATAATTTTAAAGATTTTGTAAGGAACTGACTTCTTCTCCCTTCCCAATTAGTGTAAATATCAATGTGACATGAATAGATCAAATTAAACAGCTGCAAGTATTCTGTGATATAAAACCCATTTTGTTATAATATTTTCTTTTTTCAGAAAGAAGTACCAATAAAATACAAATAAAAATTGTCACTGCAAGTATAGATCAGTTTAGTGTACTCACACTTGCATGTGAATAATTTTTATGTTTATATTTGCAAACTACCAGCGTATTACAATATTCACCAGGGGTGCACAAATTATCTAATAATCTAAGTGCTACCTCCAGATCAAGACCTGTACTGAACGTCCACTCTTTTGGAACCACTTGCGAACCTCACTATCATCTGGCAATTTTTTTTTGCTCAATGTGTGTGAAATATTATGCATTTTTTATACAAGGGAAAAACTTCAGTAATTATGTTGAAAATATTAGGTGCCACCATACAAAATTATTTACCTTGCCAACCAGCAACCAGAATCTGTGCACCCCTGGTATAGACAACAGTAACTCTCCTGCTAACTTGTAGACAAGAAACTACTTCTTTTGAATGAAAACTGTCTCCCATAACAGGAATTCAATTTTAAATTAATATGCATATGTTGTCATATTTTAATTAATAAAATCAAACCAAAATGACAATAATTTCTCCCACAGAGTGTAAATTCAGAGATTTCTTGTCACATGATCTGCACTGAACCATGAAAATAATAGTATTCTGTTAATGTTAGTATTTGATCTAGGTTGGAAGTTGTATTCAACAAAGTTCATTTTTTAATTTCTGTTTGCTATTTTTCCTGGACCAATACTGAAGTTTTCTTAATTATGGCAGTGATATTGCATATAAACCCGGCTACATAAGCAGGTAAGTTACACACTATCAGTTCCAAATTCCCACCAAACACAAAACATTTGTAAAAATTAAAGTATTACAAGATGACACAACTTTCAGGTCACTGACAGGGCAGGATTCCCTACCACACACAGTTTTTCTTAGCATAAATTCTACTAAGAAGAGGCTCCATGCCTGGTAAATTACATTATAGACATAGAATGTATCTTTCAATTGCATTTCTTTGAGTATTTTTATATTATGGTAGACATTTCTGAGTGCATATAAATTAGCATTTGTGACTAAGGGTTTGTGGTGACACATCTACAAATATCAGTCTGAAATTAGGCTCTCATTGCAGGATAATAAGACAAAAGGTACACAAATTATCAAAGCCATAACATAACACACACAAATGTATAAACATAGTGAAAAATAAGAAGAAAGGCCACGATGATATTATAACAAATTTAAAGATTTTAATGAATTTGTCATTATACATTCTACACAGAATTTAAAGAACACAGTAATCACAGGATATGTTAACAGCATACTGAATATAAACTGAAAGAACTGAAAGGTGGATATATGAATACATTTCCAAGTACATTTTGTGTGTTTGAAATGAAGACCTGCAAAAATGCACCATGTCAGTCTATCTGTCCGCACGTAACTTTAGAGCCGCTGACCACCTTCTCATAAAATTTGATACTGAGGGATTTTACTACATTTTTTTTACACTGTGTGTACATTTTAAAACTTCTTTAACAGTAAGAACATGAAACTCATATTCAGCCAAAACTGAACAGTCTGTTTAATTATCACTTTATAAACATGGATGGCAAATGTGTAGTGCAGGGAGTGACAGTTTCCAGATTCCCATTAATTTGTGTCTGAAATAGAAGAACCACAATGACGCAATTTTAATACCACCCATCATAATTTTATTAATTTAAATTAAATTTTATGCTAAGCACCTGAAAGACTGCCAATGTGAAACTCACCAATGAGCCACAAGAGAAAGAACTGAAAAAAACTGTAAGCAGGGTGTTCTAACAAGAAAGTTCATAATTTAAAGAGTTCACTTAATTCTGACAGGATAGTGAAATGTACGAGGGTGTGAGTATTTGGGTATCGAGCAGCACACAGGATTATGGTGGAAAGTTTCTTTGAAAATGATTACTTTGAAGACAAGAGCGGAGGCAGTGGATAGAAATAGCTCAGAATTGTGTCCAGTAGTGGGCACTTCATATTAGTAGTTTTGGATCCTCTAGTTTCACCACCATGGTATCATTTTTAATTTGTCAAAGTGTCTCTGAGGAAAAGTATGTCAAAACTGGGCACACTTATAAAATCATGAAGGTGAAGAATTTAATGTTGCTGATGTAATAATATTCCCTTAGTATAAATTAGTAATGGTGGCCACACTCTTTGCTGTGGGAGCTATGTTATGTCAATAAACATAGTGAATAGGCTACAGGATGGACAAATATGTTTCAATTCCTTCTGTGAGATCTAAGTTTTGAGAGCAGTGTTGATGAACATTCTGTTACTGATTGCTAAACAGTTGTCAAGAACTATTTACCAAATGTCATAGTATCAAATTCTAAAGTTGAATCTTCAGGTGTTATTCTCTTTGTCACCCCACCCAAACTGGCTCTCAGACACATTCAGCATGTGTAATGGGTACAGCAGAGCCTAGTTCTGCACAGAAAATGGTTCAGGCATGAAACTGACCACTCATCTCTAACTGGTGCCAAAGCTGAGAATATGTGGAGATATATGTCCACATTCATATGGTTTTATAGCGCAATGCTAAACTATGTCAACTGACAACTTCACTTTCATGTTGTGATGAATCATTTTATAAACCCAACATATCCACAGGCAGGTGTCTTTCATTCAAAACATTTTAATTTTACATGAGGAGGAGGAGGAGGAGAAGGATGATGATGATGATGATGATATATAAGAAGGTCAAGAAAAACAAACACAGAAGTGAGCCTGTCATTCATACATGAAAAACGCACAGTTTAAAATGCTAATCTCATATCCAACATCACCTTAAACATTATTAATTAACATACAATCAAAGCATGTAACTCATACTACAATGAACACTCAAATTTGAAGTTTTACAACATATTTTGGTCCAAGTTAATGATGTTCTTTTTGCAGATGACACAAGTGTATTGGTAATAGATAAGGACTTAAATACTCTTCTGCAGAGGACAAATAATTTGATGAATCAGTTACAAGCTCGGTTTACAAATAATAACCTTGTGGTTAATACAGACAAAACTAAGGCAATGTTATTTCATTTAAATAAAAATAATAAAATAATGGAGTCAAATATAGTTTTTAATAATTCAGTTATAAGCTTTATGCCAGAGTCCAAATTTCTAGGGATCAATATCACAAGTAACTTAAGATGGAGTACACATATACAATCATTATGTTTAAAGTTGAGCAAGGTTTGTTATATTATTAAATCTTTGAGAGATGACTTGAGTTTCAATATACTGAGGAACATATATTTTGCCAAGTTCCAGTCATTAGTTAGATATGGTATAAGCTTCTGGGGTAGTGAAAATGAATGTAGTGAAGTTCTGAAATTGCAAAAAGGGGTCTTCATACAATGAAAGGTGTGAACAGATGAGAGTCATGTAGAGTCCTTTTTAAGTAATTAAAAATCTTGACTGTAACTTCTCTGTATATTTATGAGGTGTTGAGTTATTCTGAGAATATAATACTTATTCGAATAGGAATTCAGATTTTCATGAGTATGATACTACAAAGAAGGATGATTTCCATCTATCATTTTGTAATACAGAATTTTTTAAAAGAGTATAAATAATATGGGGGTTAAATTGTTTAATAAAATGCCCGGGGAAATAAAACAAATAGAAGGTTTTAAAGCATTTAGATGTAAGTTAAAATTGTTTTTATTGAACCATTCGTTTTATTCATTACAGGAGTTTTTTGATATGCAGAATTAGCTCAGTATTCTTTGGCATGACTTGTATTGTGATGTCTTAGGAACTCTACTGACATGTCTAGGTGTTGTAGATGTGATGTTTATGGATATTTGAATGAATTTAAGTGAACTTTATATAAAAAATGAGTTTGTAGTTTAGGTTAAGCAGATGAAATTTGCAACAGATGAATCTAGAAATAAAATGATTGGTCGATGGTTATAATTATATCTTGAAATTTATTGTAAAAAGGAAATGTATTTTTAGCTAAGATTATATGAGTACTTAAACTAATATTTTAAGAAGTTTGTGCTGTGTTTAATGTTTTATTACACCTACTGAGCTCTGCGTGCGAATAATTTCTATTTTTAGCACGATTGTAATTACATACTATGTTGACTTGTCCGAGTGTTACATATATAGCAACATGGATGTTAAATAAAATAAAAAAAAAATAATAATACAACGTATATTTTAAACTTGAACCTTGGCCTGTATTAATTGAATACTTGAATGCTTTGTATCGACACTTGCTGTGTAATCTTGCACTGTGTTCCACATGTCTGTATTCATGTGTATATTCCATGCATGTTTCTCTTCATGATTTTCGTGATTTTATGACTCCTTGGAAATGGTTACTTGTGAACTGAAAAATATTGGAGTTGGTATAATGTAAACCATTAGTGAGTTTTCCTGTACACTGTGTATTTTGCTGGTTGCTTTATTAAAGGTGAAATAGGAAGGGTTATTAGTGCATCTAAATTTCAGTACCTCTTTCTGCTAAGGAAACTCAACAATACTTTTACATCTTCAGTATTAATAATTTTCCGGACATTGTCCATCATATCATATTCAAAGAAGAACATGTTTCAGGACTAGATCTATTCTGTTCCTCAGGTAAAAATGTGGGGAGTTAACTACCAAGTCAGATATAATAAAAAGGTTTATTCTCAGTTGTTGGAAAACTCGTGTCGGTTAACTAAAGTCAAACTCCATATTGTGCCACTGTTATTTTGCTGCAGTCTGTAATCGTACATCAAGGGTGGCAGTCAATCAAAATAGAGTTTAGCAGGAAATTAATTTTCAGAGACTTTCATGGGCACTAAGTGACAGCGGCGTTATACTGCAGGGGTGCTATATCACGGTTTATACATACACACACACACAAAATAATGTTTTATCCATGGAAAGTAACAGTAAATACAAATTTGAAATTACAAGAATTGTGGAAATACCTACAAAGATCTCCAACTAAGACAGAAAGAGAAGTGTAAATGAATAAAACCAAATCATAAACCACAACCTGACCCACAAACACAGATTCAAAAGAAAATTGAAACTAACATGACATACATTAACTTCCCACCATTTGCCCTGTCTCTGGAGGAGAACTGAAATAAGCAAGATGCATTAACAAATACGAGCATAAGAAACCTACCAGTTCTTATTGCCTTCACTATTATTTGATAAATTCCTTGCAGTTTAAGGACATCCATATGGACAGAATCTTCAAAATGAAGCTGACAGATAGTAGAGACTTTTCTTTTTGTGTCAGTTTTAGGCATTCACCACGCCAGCCATTATTATATTTTCTATTATCTTCTGAGGACAAAACATAATCCTAGTTGCATATGTGGGGGTATTTAACTGACGCAGATTTTCCAGTAATTCAGAATATTTCTCTGTGTCAAATTTAATTTGAAAGTTGGTTCCACACCCTTGCACCTGAGGATGGGAATGGATCCAGTACCTGAAATTTTGTGTTCTTGTCTTGAATTAGAAATTATACTAAAAATCCAGAAGTCTAGAACATTAAGTGTAATGTATCACATCAGAACCACAAGAACTGAACTTTTACATACTCTGAATACAGAACTCAGAACCTATTATGCTATGAGATTCATAAAAATTATTGGGTTTGACAGCAAACACATTTCCTTGAAATGAATACAAATGTGTCACAATGTCATATGTGGGTTTCATATGTGTAAGGAATTCTGTCAGTAGCGCATCTGTAAAGAAATATGCATTCAGGAAGGTAATCTACATGACCAGACCAGTTGTTTCATCTTGTAAGTATTTACACATTTTATGGTCTTACCACTCCAGTGTTAAACTGCAGTATCTTTCAGCTTTGTTGACACTCTCCATACGGTCATCTTGCATCACTATTCCCACTTTGTGCACTATTTGAAATGATGTAACTCTTTTATTGCTTAGAATCAATTCTTATTAAATGTACTTCAACCTACTTTATAATAAGATCACACGTCACAGATATGCTTCACGGCAAGATCTACAGCTCTGTAACATTCCAACAATCTGCAAGTGTACCACAACAATTTACATTAATTCCTTTGGTAACATTCCGACACAATTAAAGCCTCTGAAGCTTACGAAAGTATGTACATAATACTTCTGGGTTACAGATTGTCTGAAAGAGGCTCAGATGTTCCTTCACATATAAGTTTCTTCACTGCTTATCCAGTGCTGACTGCTTTAAATTACCTGCACAAACTGCCTTCATGTTAATCCTATGTTTGTGCTTTTGGCTATGGATGTCAATAAACTCTACCAGATACAATGCCACTGCAGATATGCTCCATAACATTATTGCCTACAATAGTATTTAACAATCTAAGCCATATGTTGTAACAACCAATCTTCCATGTTTGTACCAAGCTTCAATTCTCAACCAAAGTTGTCCAACCCAAGGCACTTCCTTCTATCAATAAGCCCACTGAAATTCCTTCTGTTGAAAAATGACTTCAACTACAGAAATCTGCTAGTTGAAAGGTAACAACCCTTTCATATTTAATTTTTAGGTAGGAGTTTCCACTAGCAACAAAGACCAAATTATCACTTAAGCTATTATGCTGCATATACACATAACAAAAAGCATATTTCTAACATAAGAAATGTCTTCACAATGTGTTTTTAAGTACTATAGCAGCAGTAAACACTGTCTTTTCGTTAGTTTTAACCGGACGTACGACATACCATTGGTTTTCCTACATTTTCGTTTGCATATCATATAGGTCTAATTATTTTGCATCTTAATTTATTAATGAACTAAATGAGTTATATTATGAGAGCTATATGATGAGGTATTTTATGCACTGATTTGGTGATCTTCCATCTTCATATGATACCTCAAGTATATCACTATGCTGCAACCCCACTTCAACCTGAAGTGTCTTACTGCTCAATTCATCAGGCCAATATGTAACTCAATATGAGCTCTTGGTAGTAGCTGTAGATTTTGGTGACTGATACGATGGTAGTTTTGTGAACGCTGTAAACAGTTTTACAAATTCTGTCAGATAAAAAGATGTCAATAAAAGTGGAAAATGTAGGAAGTTAAGAAGCAAAGGAAACCACTGTAATTAAAGGAATGCAGTAGCACATAATAAGAAAATATCTTAAACATGCAGGCTTATGTCTGCATGTGTGCACGCTCTACACTACACTACACTGCACAAACACAAACACAAACACAAACACAAACACAAACACAAACACAAACACAAACACAAACACAAACACAAACACACACACACACACACACACACACACACACACACACACACACACACACACACACACACACACACACACACACACACACACACACACACACACACACACACACACAAACCATATGCACATGCCCTACAATCCATTAATTCCCAGATAGAAGAACCTCAATTAGGGATTTGGATGTTAATAGAATACCTAAAAGAAGAGCTTTAAAATTGTAAGTGAAACAGAAACACACAAATGACCATGGTACCCCCCTGTAACATAAAACATTGAATTTGGTCAAATTATTTTTTATTGTGATAGGTCTATAATAATTCCGGTATTAAGAAAGGAGGAACCAGGAAAAACTTTTAACTAATATTTTATCATCAAAGGACAAGTACTCTGCACAAAGTTAAAACATTATAGTTATAAATGAAACAGACATTTAGTGACATTTGTGTATGTATTACCTACAGCAATGCATATCTAATCTCCCCACATAACATATGCAATACACTCACAGTTATCAGAACTTTCATTCTTCCTCTTCATCATTGCTGGTGGTCTGGACATCGTCATCCACCCTTCTGTCCTCTTCATCTTCATCATCTTCTCCATCCTCTTCTTTCTCTTCATCACTAGCCTCTTCATCAGCTTCCCTTGCTGTAGCTTCTTTTCGTGAATCCTCTGTTGTGGTCGATGATGTTGGAGTTTGGATCTGTTGTTGCAAGTCATCAGCTGTTCCATTCGGAACAAGCTCTGTTGCTGTTGATGGCAGCAAACCGTTTGTTCCCTGCAGCATACCATTGCCTGTGCTTGTTGTTGATGGTACAGGTTTCTGCTGACCCCCAGTGGGCTTCCTCAAGGTGGCTGTACGTTGCTGCAGAGTCAGTCCAACTGTGCCTGCAGCTGCTGATTTTACAAGAGGCTTTTTAACTTCCTCAGTTTCGGGTGAGGGAGAAGGTGAAGATTCCTCACTTGTTGGTGAGTCGGGTGATGATACCACTACCACCTGTGTGTAAGTCAGAAATAGTGGTAATTATGATGTGGATAAAAGACTTTGTGGTCAAGATCTCAGAACTAGGCAGTGTGGGGGTAAGAATGCTTATGTAGAAGTTATGTCATCAAATGCAATTGCCTGTAATATATACACTCCGTTATCAGACTTGATTACTTGCCACTAACAGAGTAAATGGAACACACATTAAAAAATCTTTGCCAGTAAAAAAGCTAAATTCAATGAGGTACTGTTCATGACCTCTGTCTACACATTCAGTCTTGTCACACCATCATAACTACAGATGTCCTGTTCAAGCACACCATTCAGTAATGTTTGGCTATACCCATAAACACTTTCTCTCTGGATTAGTCATGGCATAAAAGGCAAAGGCCTATAATTAGAGGGAGGTGAGAACCGAAATCAGTCAGACAGTAAAGCCTGTCATGAGCACAATGCTCCAGCCATTCTTGATTTTGTGTACAAAGGTAAAGATTTCACTGTCCACATCATGAAGGCACAGAGGGGAATAACACTATAGCTCCACTCATCCTTAACATCTCACTTGGTGCACATAAATGTAATATAGTGTAAACAGTGACTCAGTGTGCCTTATTTCGCCAAGCATGAGTGGCCCTGTTTTCCCTCAGACCCACACATGAGATTGGTAACCAGACACATGAGACTGTTAAAATACCTCACACCAGTAAGGGTGTAATAGCATTACACATGCAGTGTTTCAGGTGAAGTATATTCAGATATTTAGGGCTAGTCTTGCAGCTCATTTAGAAATACTCAAGCTGCTATTTTTAGACAAATATGATACAAATTTTTAGAACGTGATGAACTTATCTCTCTTTAAATATTTAATTTTACTTTCTTCCTGTTCAGCTTACAGAGATATGTTTCACTTATCAGTTTCAAAACAGCCATCAGTTGCTCGTTATAAATAAATAAACTACAAGCTACGGCCATTAACCCTTTAAAGACGAAGCGTATGTGTTTTATATAAGGACTCAGTGCGTACCGCGCTGTAAACACTCTCCACTTCGGTTATAAAAACCAGTCTCTTAATGTTTTATACGGCAAAAGTTGCTGTTTGTTCCGAGATCCGTACAAAACACATAAACGCAATGTGGGCACCACGTAGAATTTTTTAATGTTAAACCTAGTGGTACGTAAAGTTACCGCTAGGCTTTAAAAGGTTAAAAAAGCAGTTTCCTATGCTTTCACCTGTAGGAAAATGCCTTCTTTCATACACATGTGAACATGTGTCCAACACTTGCAATTCTCAGAGTACCTGCTGCTGAGATCCTGCTGGGGATGCGGCCGCCGATTTCCTGCTCCTTGCGACTGGAGAACCCCGTGCTCCACGGCCGAGCTGCCATGGAACTCCTCCCACTGCTGAAGAGACTGACACCGATGGTAGGAGTGATTTGCTCACTGGCAAGGATGGAAGGCGAGGTGGCTGAGTGGCTACCGACAGGTGAAGAGAAGGAGAAAAGACCTCCCGAACTGTCTGTGAAAATATGGCCTGATGATCTGGGCTCACGTCTACCTTCATGAAAATTAGAATCCTGACCATCCAACAACAAACAGCATTGCATTATTTTGTTCCTTTTTCTTTCAGCAATTAAATTTTAACACTAAAAGATGTGATGATTGAATAATGGTGGTTTGAGATATAGGGTGAAGAACTGTACTAGGAGTATGAAGAAGGGAACAATATGTTGCCTTAAAAAGCTACTTTTAAATTAAACATATGAGTTTTAAATGTCAGGTTTCTGCTGCAGCTAGAACACTATTCAACTCAAATGCCCACCATGCGACAATGTTTTCTCTCACAAAAGAAAAGAGTGTACATTTAATCGGACAGCTTTGTCACAACTGTGATCGTGTTACTGCTTAATGATAAATTTTATCAATTATCTCCTTAGTATGTATTATTTTTTGTTCCGTGATATTAACAGTTTAATATACGCTAGCAAAATATTTGCATAAATTAAACTGGCAAGACTAATGGCAAAAAGTTTTTTTTCAGTTCACTACTAGGTTTAGATCGTACTCCTATGGCCATGATCAAATAGAACCATTCCTTAAATCATTATACTTCAGTAACACAAAGTGACTCTTTTATAATCCATGAAAATGTATTTCTTTTTGCACTAATTGAACATTACCTGACTTCGTAGGCCAGATCTCCAGCAAGTACTTGAGCACGCTAATTGGCTGACCAAAGTCTAAATCTTTTCCTTCCTCACTTTGCAGCATCAGGACTGGACCAAAACAAATAGCAAGATTCTGTGGGGACATCTTGTTACGCTCTGACTGTGATACAACCAATGCCAAGTGGTCCATCAGGAATATCAACGTATGCTGAAAACACCCAAGGTGAAATACAAAATAGATGAGTAAATATGTTCACACTACACAACAGGCAGACAGCTATCATATTAGTACACTTATGAAGTCCACTGGAACATTTAGTGCCCCATTAACAAACATGAAACCTGATGCCAACAAGATATCTTTGATCAACATAAATGGTACATTACCTAGTAATGGCCAAATTACTGCTAAAGCATTTAACAATTACTTCACATCGACTGCCCAAAATATACTAACAGATAACTTTAATAACACAAATGTTTCAGCCAATAGCAAAAATCCCTTACCTTATACATCTAATGCATTTAATCAATCATTCCCTGACATCAAATTTAATATGTTTCTACTAAAGAAATAGAAGATATTACTAACTCCTTGAAAGAGAAATATTCCTGTGGCTATGATGGGATATCAACAAACATTTTAAAATTGAGTCTTCAATATATCTCACCCCCCTTTGCCTACATCTGTAATAGGATGATATCTACTGGTACATTTCCAACAAGATTAAAATTTTCTGAAATTAAACCTATATTCAAAAAAGGTAAAAAAAGCAATTTATCTAATTACAGACCTATCTCCATGCTTCCATCATTTTCGAAAATATTTGAAAAAGCAATTCTCAACAAAATAACTCTTCATATGGACAGTAGCTGCATTAGTCAAGGAACAGTTTGGATTTAGAAAAGGATCATCTATGGAACTGGCTTTATATAATTTGATAAAAAATATACTCTCTGCCATAAACAATAAATTGTTAGTTGGTGGTGTTCTTTATGACCTACAAAAACATTTGGCTGTGTTAACCATAGCATTCTCCTTTCTAAACTAGTTTTATGGTATTACTAGAAAAGCAAGCAATCTGATCAAATCTTATTTGCAAAATGTATTCCAGTGAGTATTGATAAATTGTACTTCAAACATATATACCTCTGGTTGGCAACAAGTTAAACACAGAGTTCCTCAAGGCTCCATATTGGGTCCCTTGTGTTTTTTGTTATATATCAATGATTTACCCAAAACTATATCTGCTATATCGAATCCAATTTTATTTGCAGATGATGCGAGTATGATAATCACTAATTCTGAAGCCCAGATGTTTAAAAAAAGACATAAAAACAATAATATCATACTACTAATAAATACTTGGTTCAAAAGTAATTTATTATCATTAAATCTAGATGAAACTCATTTTCTAAAATTTCTTACAAAGAAATAGTCAGGAAATTGACCTACAAATAACCTATGACAATAAACAAATTACTAAAATATATAACATTAAATTTTTAGCGCTCATGATTGACAATAAATTCTCCTGGGATCTCCACATTGATGCAATAGTGACCAAACTCAATAGTGCATGTTATGTGATTAGAACACTCAAGTCGCTTTTATCCCGTGAGGCATTAAGGGTTATTCATGTTTCTTCAGTCCATTCAATTGTATCCTATGGCATAATTTTTTGGGGTACTTCATCTGATAGTAAAGTTATATTTAAAATAAAAAAAAGAATAATTAGGATAATTATGAATTCTGATAGTACAGCTTCCTGGCGCAACTTCTTCAAATAATTACATATCCTTCCTTTATATTCTCAATATATATTTTCTATACTGTCGTTTATTGCTAAGAATGGACCATTATTCAACAAGAACTCTGATCTTCACAACTTCAATACAAGAACAAGCCATGATCTACATCCTCCTATAGCGAATTTAACTTTATTTCAAAAAGGAGTTTCTTATTCAGGTGTCAAAATTTATAACCATCGTCCCTCAGCCCTGAGGCAGTTATCACATGACGTCCATAAATTTAAAACAGCTTTAAGAGGTTTTCTTCTTGCAAACTCTTTCTACTCCTTGGAAGAGTATTTCAATAGGAAGCAAGCACTGATCTTGGTTCTAGTAATTCAAGACAATTATATTGTTATTATTACCATATCTTTCTAATGTTTTATAATTCAATTTTTAATTCAGAGGGCACATAAATTTTACTATGACTGGCTCTTAGTAGCCTCTACACCTAGATTAGAATTATATTATATTTCATGTTACTTTACACTTAGATTAAGGAATGACATGTTCTATATCCTGTACCTGGATTTTTGGAATGTTAAATAAATGCATGAATGAATGAAAAATGAACTATCTTAAAAATAACAATTAAATATGCCACCCAGATTTCATCACTGCTGCCTGTAATGTAATTTCATCTCTTTTAGCTCATGGCCAATATTCTGCCATGCTAATAATAATTTTACAGAATAAGTTAAACAAATATACTGCCAATGACGAAACCTGATGCCATAATGTGAGAGACAAAGAGTTTGTCCTTCCTCCAGTGGATATGCCATAAAATCTTCGTTTCATTTCATTTCATTTCATTTCACTTCATTTCATTTATTTAATCCAAATATCACACATATGATAGTAGACTCATCAATCTCTAAAAATATAATTTAAACAACACGTAAAATAAACTTTTCAGAAGTTAATTTAAAATATTCTACCAAGTAATTTCAAAGGAACTGTATATCTAACTGTATTGTATCCGTAGAAGTTAAAAAAGCACATGAAATGTTTTGAGTTACAAAGATACAAATTCTTCTATTGAGTAAAAAGTGTGAGGAAGAAGAAATGATTTCAACTCTTTCTTAAAGGCTTTATAATTACCTGTTTCTTTTATGTAGCCAGGGAGTTTGTTGTGTTTGAGATTTTAGTACAAGTTTTGAGGAATTTAAATACATATACATATATATAATATATATATAGAGAGAGTTTTTCAATACTAATTCAGTGAAAGAATAATGTTAGCTTATTCAGTCATGGTTACTTGGCTCAAAAATTTCACCTTTTGCCATACCTAACAAAACAAGGCAGTAAAACTAAGTGTCCCATACTGTGCTTAACGTGCTAACTATCTACAAGGGTGAAGGCCGACTCCCTGACCTGTGAAGTTGAAGGCGGTATATTCGTCAAACCATCACAGCTCAGTAACCTGCTACTCAGTGTAACAAACCAAGACAGTAAGAATTCTCAACATCAGTGCTGTGAAAACTTTAGATCTCATACGCTCAAATATGGTATACAGAGGAGATTTCAAGTGACAAACTGATAGTGCAGAATCTTGCAAATTTACATGGCATAGAAAACATTAAACTGGCTCTTAGATGCATCTGGTATTTAATGTGCTGAGATTGTGTCATGATGCTTACCCTGTTAACTCTAGGCAGACAGTCTAGTATTGAAAACATCAGCTTAGAATTTCCTTCCGGATCATCTGGTAGGCAGACGCTGAGGGCATCAACCATCATCTGGTACAGACACTTAGTGAAAAGAGGCTCAGGAAGCTCACGGAGGTAGTCCTTCAGCACACCTGAAGACACCACATATTGTTATGTTACAATTCGGGATGCCAAAATATGATGATGTTTAGAGTCATTCATTATTTTCACTTACAAAGCAACATTATACAGAGTGGCCAGAAAGTCAGTGTGTTACTTAAGGGGGTGAGATTCACCGCACATTACGAAGATTCTGCATGTTCACTGTTGTGCATCTGTAAGCAGTGGCATATACTCCATGAATGCAAGGCATACATTGCACACCCTTAGATTTTCCTGAAAATGCTTCTTTCATAGAAAATATGAAACAATCACTCAAGTCTGATTTAAATACCTACACAAAGCATGCACTTCAAGCATATTTCAACCAAGTGAAAATGTGTGGCATTGCTGTATTCTTGACATTGAAACTGTGATGTGTGTGTATTTGATGGTACAACGTGCATGTGCAGGCAATATCTAGTTTATGCATGCACATTTTAAGTTGCATTCAGGCCCCCTAGCTAGCAGTTTCTCCATTATCCTCTTGAGGTCACTACTTGTCACTGTATTAGGTGAGAACACTGTTAAATGTCACAGACAACAGTAACAGCACAAGTGGTCCTTTGTTGAATTACAACCATAGTGTCACCATGTGGCTGATCGCAGTGGCCACGTGGTCTAAGGCATGGGTCTGCGGCTGCTCGTTTGCTGCGATTGTGGGTTTAAATCCCGCCGGCAGCATGGATGTCTGTCTCTTGAGAATGTTATGTGCTGTCAGGAAGAGGTCTCTGCGATGAGCTGATCACTCATTCAGAGGAGTCCTATCAGCTATGTGTGTCTAATTGTGTGTGATCTAGAAAGCTCAACAATGAGGTGGTCTAGGCCCGACTTGGGCTGTTGCACCACAGGAACGAAACGAAAGAAAGTGTTGCCATACCACTTTGCCTGTGAATTAGCAGGACTCATTGTTTACAAGTATGGTTACAGTAATAAAATAACCATGAATGTTAGAATGTTAATCGGCTTATATGATAAAGTCACGTGTTTATCATAGGTATCTTTTTTAACTTTATTTGTTTCGAATTTTTAAAATTTAGGACATTTAAATACCCTTGAATTAAGAAGTAGAATTACAATATTAAAGCAGCTTGCAAGTATAAATTATTTTGAAAACAATAATTTATGTCACTTCTTAAGCAAATGTTGGTTGCATGTTGCATGCGTTTGCTCAAAATTCATGATATGCCACTGTCTGGAAGAGTGTTGAGCTGCGCATAACATGCATCATGGCCCTGGTTCATGTCCATGTCAAACAGTTTACTTGTGAATATCAGGTGATATGACTGCAAATTGAAGTGTTTAACTCTCTTCAAGTATGGCCTGCAATCACATGTATGTGACAGACAGCGTTATGAAATTCCATTTGTCAGTTTCACAGTGTACCAATGGCATATGACATGCACAAACAGATCCATATGGTATATTATGTAGGTGTAGAGTGAGTTCTTAACCACCCTACATGTCATACCATGTTTGAATGGTTCTTTGGTTAATGTAGTTTACTGCCATTACCCAGATCCTGGGAGCACATATTACATACTTTACATTCATAAGACACATAAGCAAATTTAAATTCTACATTAAATACCTTCAGCACACCATTCCAAATTAGTAAGGTTTTCACAGATGTGTTTGTAGTGATACCCTAGCATTCAAAAGTATTCTGCACTGCTATGACTAAAGAAAGTACTGAACACCAGTCCTATTTTATTTGTATTGCCATTTTAATTACTTTTTCACCCTATTTTCCAGCATCTTCCATTCCAAAAGACATCACTACATTTAGGTATAATACAAAAAATAATTTCAAAATAAATCTAAGTAAAACAATAAACTGAAAATAAATTACCCACTCGCGTTACATGTTATACAGAACAAGCAGGAATATTTTTGATCTACTTCCATACCACAGCTTACATGTCTACCTGCAATGATTTGTTACCTACTGCTGTGAAATGGAAAAGCTTTCCATCCCCTCAAACCTTATACTAACAAAAGACACATTTTGAAAAGATCTATTAACACAATATTTCAGAATCCTACTTTAAGTGGTACTAGTAACACTCCCACCTTACATGATTTTTAAAATCACTTGACTTGAGAAATATAATACTGCTGGTTACCACTGAATATTATCAAATTATATCTATTCCTTCTTTACCTGTGATAACATTAATATCTGGAACATTGTCTGGTGAGAGGTCTACTGTGCGAGCATTTCGTTCAAATGCTTCCCGCAGTATCCTCTTCTTAGTTGCTGAACCACATAACCGATATAAACCTACAACACAAGTCAGAGCAGCATTCACCATAAGCCATCACGTACACAAAAATATGTGATTAAGTAATTTCTGGACTGGCTCCAAGATAACACTACCACGTTTAGTACGAAACTTTATTGCTATGTAGTTGTACAGTAGAATATGATAAGTCACTTTCTGATGTTTTGAAAGTTGCAGGCATCCGCCACTCAAACTGAACAACTGTGAAGTGAGGCTGTGTGTTGTATCCTCTGCGATTTGTACAGCAGAAAAGGTTAATGTGCAGAACTGTTACAGCATCTTACAAGACGTAATAATTTACTTTCTGAGCAGAAAGTATGATGAGAAATCAAATATTCTCGCAAGTTTAAAACTGGACTGTAACCAGCTGAAAAGCTGAACATTCAGGATGTCCCTCCCCAAGTAAAAAGGTTGAACATATAGAGCAAATAAATGAAGTTCTTCATGAAGAAAGTGTGTAACAATTCCTGCCTCAGCCAGCGAGGTGGAATCTCATCTCAATCATGCCAAAGCATCCTGAAAATGGCTCTGAACGTGTGACAGGTTGTCAAAAAATCTGTTCACCTGCTGAATGATAAGCACAAGCAAGTCAGTGTGGATCAGGATGTGAGGAAAACATTACAAACCCGTTGTTATCTTTTACAATAATCACAGTTTGAAGCAAAATATGATACATATGCTATGTTCCTTGAAAATCTTACATTTATGGAGAAACTGAAAAATGAAATGGGCACGAAACCCACCCTCACTTCTCAATGTGTTTCTCAGAGTGACAAACACACTACAATTTTACAAAACCAGGCAACTCACTGTCAGATTCTTCCAATTCTCTTCCTCCACATAGCAGAGGAATTCTGCATTAACTGCATTAGTGTTCTATTGTAGCCAGTCCAAAACTAGTTTGACACACCACATATAAGCTGTTCCATATCTTCAAGGTATTTTTTTTATGCAAACATAACCCAAAATCACTAACTAGTACTGTTCTTGTAAATACAACCAGAATGTGGCTGCTTCCAGCACTTAGATTTAACTGTATATTTGACTCAGGGCTTTGGTAGGATGCAAATAGTGAAAAAGGTCGTGAAGGATCCAGAATGACAAGCGCATAGATGCTGGTAACTCCTGAAACCACTATAATGGTTGAAAACAGATGCTTATATTAAACATAAATTGACTGAAAAATTATGCCAACTATGAGTTTAATACAGAAGCCAGGTTTTGGCACACGAGTGTGGGTGAGTGGAGCGGTGCAGATGGTGATAAAAGTTCATTACTACCAGACTTGAAAATGTAAGGCAAAAGTCATGTTTAGCTAATGGAATTAAATGATAATGTGTCTGGTCTGATATATTCAGATAAGGCAGTATTTACCTTACCTGAAACACCACGTGCTGAGTTTCAAGCCTGCAGATTTATGCTAACCTCTACATGTGTGAAAAGATGTGATATTAAAAAAAACAGGAAAAATTAGAGTGATTTATTGCAAAAATTCGTGCTGCAGTTTGTTACTAATAAGGAGAAAATGCATTTCATGCTCTAAGACTGCAAGAGCAAACACCCCAGTGTTACATGACATAAAACTGAAGATAAGAACAAGTCCTGTTGGGAAAAATATGATTTAACAACAGATATCAACATCCAAAAATTTATAATCTACAAGAGTGGAAAAGTTGTGAACAGTGGAATACCTTTTGTTGATGACATTAAACTTGAATGCCCACATCCAGCCAAATGGCAGTTTTCTGTTTGTGTATCCTAAAGCACTATATGTTGATACTTAGTGTTGTTCATCCTACCTATAATATCAAGTCCTCTCCTTTCCACTTCTTCAACACACCTCCTAATTATGATAGGTACAGCAGAAGGAGCTTGTGTTGCTAAGGTGACACTCGTAGCCACACCTCCAGGCACCCCTCCTGTTAGACTTTCTCTTGTTACTACTGTTTCCAGGTCAGCTCCAAACAGAGCTGTCACACCTGACAGTGATTTGCTTCCAGGACGCCCTGCAATATTTCCATAACAGTGACTGAATAAAAAAAATTAGATGTAACATGTTAGGTCACTGATATAAAACATGGCTGGAAGACGTGTTTATGCTTTGTATGTTTGTAAAGTTTGTCTCATACTAAAAGAAGAACACTGATGAGTGGGTATGAGAACAAAGTGTTCAGGGACTGGACCTAAAAAGATGCAATGTGTGATGGTAAAATTATGGAAGGAGGAGTTTCTGCAATTGTTCTGTCACATAATATTCTCAGGGTGAGTGTGACACAACATAAGGGAATGCAATTAAAGGAAACGAATCCTGCAGAAGAGGGAAAAAATTTAAGAAAAATCTGATAGTGCAGCTTTGTTTAGTTCCATTTAGTTTAGTTAAGTAAATTATTTACCTGTTCCAATCAAACAACAGACACAGAACACAGTTCCAATCAATCAAAGTTGACAAAAATGACACAAAACAAAACATATCCATGCTGCAGTAAACAAAGCAGGCACCGTAAAATAATGCAGCAAGGTAAAGAATTAAAACTATTAAAAGTACAGTGAATAAAGAAATAGTACACAGTCATCTAAAAATAATGTCTGAAATATATCAAAGCATTTAGTGATACAATAACACGATAAAATTACAGACATCATACAGTATATTACCTTATTTCAATGTTAATATTTTATCATTATCTACTGTCACTGTCAGTTAATGAACTATTGCACAAGCACATACATCATGTGGCATTAACATATACAATTACGTACCTAATATATGGTGACCTTTTATACCACGTCTCTGGAATGTTACACTAGGATCTGTGTGCCTCAGTCGTAGATATAGTGTCCCTCGTGGTTCAATCTTCAGCGCTAATTGATGAATAGGTGACTCTCGAAGAAGAGATGCTAAGTGAACTGAACCCTGCAAAACAGAAAATCATTACTTTAACGCAGCTTAACAAAGGATTTACAAATTACATTCTGTCATAAGACAAAATGGGAAAATCACATATTGCAAATCTGTAACTTGTCTGTAATAAATGTTACAATAAATTTTTCAAAAATGTTTATGTCCAAACCCAGCTATATCATGCTTTATTACCAAATGTTTCACTCAAAAGCAACTAACATATGGAAGTGATTGTTGTGGTTTTCACAGTGGGCTAATTTAGAATTCTGATCTTCTGGGATGTGACACTGTTGTTGGGCAAGTAGTTCCCTAAGTTTTTAAGGAACATATTGCCACGGCCCATTTGATCCTTGAGAATGAAGACCCAGCAGACTGGCATTCTAATACCTGGACATTATTTTACATCATAAATTCGCAACATCTTTCATCAATGGCTGCCATCACTGGCACATATCCCCTCTAAAAGCTGTGCATGTTTTGCACTAATTGAATATTAAAAAACACAAATGTTGGAAGAGGAAAGTATATGATATGCCACTCTGGTTACCTTTTTCATGCTTTGTGTTTTTGGGTGGATTTGTCTTTGTCTCTTCTTTACTTACATAGGTAGCTCACCTGAGTCCACTCATTTCATGTGGAGGCAGTCCACCCTAATCACACAGTCTGAAGTGGTGGCATACATTGTATTTTGTTGCACCGTTACTCTGGTACACGTTAGGAGATATGCAACGTTTTTGATGTTGGTCATATAATTGGTTTATGTCATAACCCAGATTATAATGGTGATAAAGAGGCGTGCACATACTCTCCAAAAAGCTAGGAGGCACCTCAAAATTCTGGACACCAGAAGGGTGATGTGACAAAAAGCTCCTTGCTGAGGATCCACAAATATTAGGTGCACTGTACAAATTTAGTTGCCACAACCTGGCCCCCAGGGCTTGTGTACACCTGGTGATAACTGTGAAGTATACTGTTTCCTTGAATGTAATGCTGTGCAGTCAGATAGAAATTCACTGAGGTCCTGAAGGAATATGCTGCCTCAATCTTCAGGGCAGAAGATGGAGGCAGCATGTCCATCTGAAGTGACATGTTTCTACCAGACTACAGGGCATCACATCCCAGACGACAGCTTACTTGTTATTCACTAGAAAGAATACCATGTAGTTTTAATCATAAGTAATATTATCACCTATTTAACAAGGAAAAAATCAAGTAAATGGAATGTTTTTCTGTTTCAAACTTACCTTCAATTTTGACATGTAACCTCCAAAAATTAAATACATAGCAACACATTATGTTACAATAATTCACAAACTTATAAATGAATATGAAAATGTGAATAACAATATACACACAGTAAATAATTTGGAAGCTGAAGGTGAGAACAAGAAGCAGCTGTCATAGTTATCTTTCCACACAAAGACATTTATTATGTTTTCATCTACAGATCTAAGAAGTCCATAAAATAAATACACAATAAATACGTAAATTTAACTCTAACAATTTTATATGAGAAATATATTATTTGTGCCTGATTACACAGATCATGAGCTGCAGATAAATACACAAACTGCATAACTTATGCATCAGGGATTGAAATGCTTTTACCCACTACAAAAAGAAAAATTTCATTCCAAATTGAACAGAGCAGTTAAAAAGGGGTCACAAAAGATAACATTTATACTAGTTAAATGACATAGGAAATCCCTCTGCAGTCTTGTAAAATTTATCTACAGTGTTAGATAAGGCCCATGTCTAAAAAGTGATATAACTTCCCAGTAAATAAACATTTCGAGCATTTTATTAAAGAAAAAAATCAGTGTCTGTGAAGAACTGGATAACCAGTTTATGGTGTTAACTATTAACGAAATATGGCTCATTTGTACATTTTGACTCTTCAGCCATTCAATCTTGTTTTCATACCACATACATATCATGCACAGCACAGACTTTTGTTCCTGAATGCACATGCCAGAAATGCCATTTTGCAAATTATGCAACATATAGCATCACAGATTATGATTCTCACTGAATGTGATGTACACCACCTTGCTGCAATTACTGATTCAGTTCACATATTATATTTGCTAATATCTCTCTCAGCTTACAGATGCAAAGTATACACTGACATTGGGTTTCATATGTAAAAGAGTGTGTATTTCTGATGCAAGACTGTTATTAAGGTGGTAAGTAATCTACATACCTTGTAACAGAGCTTATGCCTGTACTGTGGGTCCCAGGAGTATATGAGCAAATCCAGCTCTCTATTATCAACCAGGTCCAGTTCAAATGTTTCATCCCAGTCAAACACTAAATCTCCTGTCCTTACTACTGTTCTTGCTTTGTGCACTCTATCACATTCCAACACACAGTACAGGTCTCTCAGCCCTGCACTACTGGAGCTTCCTGTGGGTGTAACAAGGTTAAACATTGCACAAGACTTAATACTGGCTACTGTCTATGTTGTCAGTCATATCTGATATACACAACATTCCAGTAAGTGGTCGACCGCCATTGTTGAATGACTGGTGTCACTATTCTGACAGACATATTTTTTGCAATATTACTTGCCACAGTTGGGTTCTGTATTTAGCATTAAAGTTTAGTATTCAAAATATCGGAGGTTTGACATCCAGTGCAACCACTAATCTGAAAAATATACAGAAAAACAAAATGGAAAAGAGCAATATTAAGATGGGAGCAGAAAAACCCACAAAATGTTGTTTGCACATCAAATATGACTGAAATAATAGGCAATGTCTACAATTGCAAATTAAAATGTGGTTTCTATATACCTCAGACCAAAGACATGTCTGCAGTGGTGTAATCAAAAGTCTGTTACCTTACCTTGAGACAAACACCACACATGTCATTTCACAAACTTCTTCATATGTTGATAAAATCTTGTCAGGCAAATGGGCAAGAGAATTTTATCAGGATTAGTTGCTGCAAAAACTAAAAATCGGACATTCCTTGCATGCTGATAACTGTTTTTCTTCTGGAATGTGACACTGACTGACTGATTGATGGATTGATTGATTGATTGATTGATTGATTGTGTAGTCTGATAGATCTACACTGATGTTTCAGAACAACTCTTGCTTCCAGCATCAGGGTAGATATGGAGGCAGCAGATTCATCTGACAGTTGTTACATAGTATCAAACTACATGGCATTATATTCCAGAATTCTCAAAGTCACTGCTGCGAGGACCTCAAATCTCTGCCTGATACATGGTTCCCTGCTTCTTCAAGTGATAACACTGTATTATGAGAGGCTAATTTCCCACTTTGGTGACATGGAAGTTTCCACCTTCAGGATGAAGTGACCAACAGCCAGCCTGGTCTCCGTACATGTAAACTGAACATTGTTATTCCCAAGGTTTACGACAAAAAAGCATAATATGAGGACTCGACTAGGTGTCTGTGAATTTACATAGAAGATGAAGACTGCTAATTTTTAAAAAAGGTTGCAAAAAGCAACCTTCAGCTTTGTCATGTCTCTCTGTCCATCCGTCTGTCTGTCAGCATGAAACAACTTGGCTCCCATGGGATGGATTTTCATTAAGTTTGATATTTGAGGGGTTTTCAAAAATCTGTCAAGAAGATTCAAGTTTCATTAAAATATGACAAGAATAATGGGTGCTTTACATAAAGACCTATGTATATTTATGATAATATCTCACTAAATTCTTCTTAGAATGAGAAATGTTTCAGACAAAAGTTGTAGAGAAAAATCAAAACCCGCATTGTACGTTCAATCATTTTTTTCTTAAAAAATCATGCTGTTTATTAGGTGATTTAGAAAAATATGGTAGAAACAGACAGGCCACAGGTGACAAGAAAATGCTGCACAGAAAATATGCGATTTGCATGCTGGATAACTAAGGCAGAAGCACACACACACACACACTCATAAAATGTAATGTTTATTGATTTTACACGGCAACAATTATTACGAGACTACGTCTCAGTGTTAAGTTACACACATAACGTCTGTCATGTTCCAATATACTGGCATGTTAGACTACCACACACAGTGCAATCACTGAAACAAAAATTGAAAGGTGTACTCTACACTGATACACATCCATTTTTAAAATGTGTTATTTTAAAGATTTCATTCCACACTGGACTATGTCTTCATTTCTTGCAAATACATATCTGTTATTCCTGACTAAAATCTACCATTGCAAAGTAAATATTTTATAGATACCATGCTGCACAAGGTCACATTATTTTTCCTTGTATTTCATAACAACACAGATCACATTTAAAAGTTCTAAATACAAGTTACAGCACTTCATGAAATGTATATTTTGAATTTCAGCAGTTTCAGCATGGCAGCAGTTCATCACCATTCAATACACGTTGACCTGATGTTCTGCATACAAATTCATATTTGAAAACTTAACTTATATTCTTCAAAATAACAACTTGGCTGCACGATGTATGATGACAGAAAATGATAAATCTCTGTAAATTACAATGGAAATCTTGTATGACAAGCAATACAACAGATGAACATAGTGGAACTTACACTATCTAATCCTCCAACATCAAAAAATACAATATGCCAACACTCTGTATTGTAGTGCTTTTTTGTTATGAATCCTTCTATGTTAGCAGTAAATTACTTACCAATTGGTGGTCCTGAAGGGGTGGAAGGTGTTGTGGCTGCTGAGGATGAGGTAGTAGAACGCAGTCCTCTACCTGCAAGTAAGTGTACCCACAGCAAACCACTTACTCCTGGTTCTGAAGGTACAACAGCATCACCACCTAAGGCTCCAAGAGCACTAGACGGTTTATCCATCTTGTACTTGAGGAACTCTAAAAAAGGAGAAAAAGACAGAGAGTGAAAATTTATCCAAGCACTTCTTTCCAGAAACTAGAATTTCTCTAATCTCTGAGAACTCTTATTCTCTTCATAACAAAGATGTTTCTGATAACACATTTAAAAGTAAATACTTCATTTCGATGTAATGGCTTACAAAGTTTATACTGCATATCAGCTATGTGTTTTGTGCATTCCTCATTGTTCCCCAACTCATTGTAGTCTCCCAGATTTCAATATCGTAACAATATTAAGCAATTAGTTTAAATTACATGAATAAGGTTGCTTATGATTGTCTTAGTCATATCTGATAGAAATACATCCTTTCTTATCTAACCAGTTCATATTTTCCATTATGTGATAGAGGAGTAAATGAGATTTTGTTTCACACTCAGAAGTTTGGGCCTACCTGCAGGATTGATATCGAGGAATCTAGAGCGAGGATCCTGTGTCCTTGTGGGGGAGGGGTTAGGTATGTGCCTCGATTCCAGTTCCTGTTGGTGGCGTATGCGACGCATGGAAGAGGAGCGGCTTGTAGCGGCACTGCTGCTCAGAGCAGCAGAGCGGGATGAATGCTGGTGCCTGTCTAATGTGCTTGACAAGCGCGGGCGGTATGAGTAATATGGGTGTTCCTGTTGTTATATACAAAATATTTCGGATCACTCTCAACACACAACTTCAACTGACATATTTGTATGCTTTGGAGTCATGAATTTATAGACATCAATTAGTAATGCAGACATATCAAAGCACTGAAAAACATAGCAACCTTCCAACTAAATAAGTACACAAACATAATTATGACATGTGTGCATTCAATGGAACATAACAGCAACTGTGCTTGGGATGTTTATGTGCTAATGGGAATGCTCACCTCTGTTTTTGCGTTTGAGGACTGCCACACCAAAATTAATTACTGTGGTACTGTAAAACACATCTTCAAATCCTGAAGGTGTTCCAGGCTGTGTCTACAAAATTTGACTACAGCTGCAGAATTTACAGTCACTTTAGTCCAAGCATGCATGAATTAACAGAACAATACCTTCCATTCTCAGGAGTATTGCAGTGTCTAAACCCTCTGTCCTTGATATATTTGTATAAAAATTCATATTTGAAACTGGATTTCTTATGTTAAGCCATAGTTTTAAGCAAATTTTAGCAGCATATGTGCACTAATTAAATATAATCATTATTGCTGAGCCATTATTTCAGGAGTAAGCAATGTAAAGAACATTTGTTTCAAAGACCTATTGCAGCACCCATATATAAATACTGGTACTTGCGAGTTGGCAGTAATGTATAGTTCAGTCTGAAGTGCTGCATGAACATGTGCATGGCAAGTAAAACAATCGCTTTTAATCTCAATAATTTGTTCCTGCTATAAGGCTTATGTAGATGATATGTAAGTTGTAAATTAGACAAGGTGAACATAGACAATTCTATACAAATATCTGAATATGCTGCTCAGTTACTGAACGAAAACTTAATAGATTTCAAACTGATATTACAGGTTTGGATCTGCTGCAGTCAGTATATGACACAATGGTAGGATAGAAATAGATCCATCAGAAGGAAGTGAATCAAACTTCGCCTGAGTTAGCATTAGTCGTATTTCTTCAGAGTGTGCCAACATAATGCATGCATGTGAATATGACTTTAAGGAATAATGGGAAAAAACACTTTTTTAGGAAGCGCTGAGAGTCACTGAACTTTCACAGTACTTTACCAGAACATATATTCTGCTATTTTGAAGAAATCAGTATCAACTATTCAGAAACAATATGACTCATGGCTTCCTGTTTTATTAACAAGTAAGATATGAGAGGTTTCTAACTTCTAAAATCTGAGATTTTCTAAACAAAATTCCAAAGCAATAAAAGTTTACATGAAGAGCTTCATTATTAACATCTGGTCTGACACAGATTCATCATTATCTTTGTGAGGATAGGAAACAGTTGAGTTGACAGCAATACTGTAGTATAAAAGTAAAAATGAAATTTATTGCTTAAGAAAGCTGGATGTCTAGTTACAGAAAACTTTGTAGTTATTTCCTTAACACTTTAAACAAAAACAAACTTAAAAGCAATCCTATGAAGCTTGGATGCTATGATTGCAGTAAGCACATGTAAGCTGCATAAAGTGTTACGTGATCAGTCCACCAAGTCAAGTATTTCCATTGGGAAGATACTTGAATTTGGACTGAAAAAGATTGAACATCTTGTAACAATATTACAGAAATACACAAAATTAATAGTGCACAACAGCCATCGGGACTGACAGAAATTAGGTGTTCATACCTTTCCTTTGGCATCTTTAGAAGATAGCAAATCTTGCAATCGTAACTGAAAATGGGAGCAAAACAGAGTTACTCCCAAAACAAAATAAAAACAGTTGTAGAGAGATTATGATAACAAAGCAGTCCATAATTTAGCTGAAGTAAACATGATATATGTGTATGATAAATGGTAATGCAGTCTGAAAGTGTAAATGGGTGCTAAAATTGAAAAAATCTAGAAGGGGATACACATAACGATGAGATATTAGGAATGGCAATCTGACAATCTGCCAGCATGTCAAAGATATTCTGATGCTGAAGTGAAGAACTATTTCAAAGAACAGACCATACAAGGAATCAACACACACAGGCTAGGTCTGTTAAAATATCATCTTGAACTGGAAAAAAATTTAAAACTTGTAAACTACTGTGAGTTTTCTGAAATCAGTACTTAAACTTCCTCTTCTGTGGTCAATGAAAGGTGTTTCAGAGTCCATATTCTGTGAACATTTGGTCTGGAGAATCAGTCTGTGTGTCACAGTTGTGGTGGTATGTTAAAATTACAGTATGAAAACCTGAATGACTGAAATATGACGACACAATGTCTCAATTATACCTCCAATGTTTGAAATAGAAGAGCATGTTCAGGGCCAACAGAGTTCCCTGTCAAGCAGTTGACTTTTTTTATGTTTTCTCCACCCTTAATTAAATCAAACGTTCTGAGTTAATTTTGCATATACAGTAAAACCCTGTTAAGACGTCTTTGAAAATCCCAAGAAAATCTGCCTTCTTAAGCAGAAAATTTCTTAAAAGGGTAGGACTGAAAAGTTCCATTTTTTAAATATTTTTGTGAACTTATTACATATGTATGCTGAATTTGTATAATTTTCAGCTATCTTAACACATTCTCACTCGTATCTGACCATTTAACCATTTTGTCTGTAACCTTTCATTCACAGTTTTATTTACACCATTACCTATACTGTTACTGGCTTTTCAATCACAAGTTCACATTTCATTATGGAGGTTTACTTTTCCTTGAAATATTTTTCAAGCATGGGTTGTTGCTCTTTTTTCAAAAACAGTAGCAGTATACATCTTCAGATTCCATAGGTTCCCTTTTAGGTAGACCATAAGGGATGGTCAGTAGTTCCACTGACTTTCACTAACTCTGCAGTATCTGAATTTATTTTCTGGAATTGCTGATGTAACTTACCTGCACACAGTCACCACAAACGTTTCACAATCATGCTACACCATGATACATTTCTTATTACTGCAAATAAATTATGTTTAAACAAGTTTTCGCAATCGACCACTCACTTATCTCAAGTCAAACCGCCGTCCCCCCCAACAACACGAAACATTGTGTCACTTCGACTAGTGCATGCGTAAACTTCTTCAATGTTATTTGCTGCCTTCGTTTCCTCCAAGTCCCAGGCAGCTGAAGCGGCAAGTGAGCTGCTACATGCCAGCTGTTGTCAAATGCAGGCTTATGCAGGTCACAGAATAGCTAGGATCAGCTTCCGGCTGCCCGATACAATTTTTCGGTTGTCGTGAGAGACCAAGTAGTGGGGACTGACTACAGTCTGTGCATCGCGGGGACACCCCGCGTCGGCCATGCGGTTGTGCCATTCCACTGTGTGAAACGTGGGGGAAATGACCTTGGAGATTAACCTTTATGAACTGACTGCCCCCTTTGAATGCTGCGTTTTGGAAATGGAATGAATGGAAACTTGGAGAAATTCTTTAAGATTTTCAAGAGAAAATGTATTAAATGGGTAAAAAAATTGTTTTGTTGTCAAATTTGTTACTTCTTAGGCGGGAAATTTTCTTATGGGGGGATACATTAAAAGGATAACAAGTAATGTTAATCAAACCGGAGAATTTTGGTGCTTTTTTATCCTCACTTCTTAGGCAGGAAATTTTCTTAACCTGGGACTTCTTAAACAAGTTTTACTGTATTTTCTTAAGTTGTGAAAATGTGATTAATATGTGAAATGAAAATTAAACCAAGTATCAGTAGTACTGTGTATGCTATATTTGTAACAAGACCAACTGCTCAACAAAGATTTGGAAATAAAGAGTGTTAATACAAAAGCACTTCAACCATTCAGAAACAGTGTGTATGAAATATAACACCTCTGAATAGTGAAAATGCAGGACAGCAGGTGTCAAAACATATTTTTAAAATTAATACTGACTTGATAACTCAGTCCCTGTTGTGGATTTATTCAACTAGAAGCATTTTCTATAAGCCACAGAATGAAAACAATGGACATGTTTTAATTTTGGACCCTAGCTGGGATAGCATAGCCAGTATAGCAACTCGTTATGGGCTGGATGGTTTGGGGTTCGAAACCATGCTGGGGGTAAGATTCACTGGACCCATCCAGACAGGTGATGAGGCCCATTCAGCCTTCTGTAAATGGGTGCTGGGTCTCTTTCCCAGGGGTGAAGCGGCTGGGGCGTGGCATTGACCATCCACCCCTGTCTAGTGCTGAGGTTAACGAAGGAGTAGGAATATAACTCTACTCCCCATCTGGGCCTTTGTGGCATGTTGTAGGAAGAACTTTACTTCTACTTTACATCATTTTTTAGCAAGTTTTACTTTTGAAAATACTGCTAAAATTTTTTTAAGATGGCTGATTAATGCCAATATGAACAACAAAACTTTAATATTTAATTGTGTCTAAAAACTACAGGAAAAATGAAAATCTTAATAGCAATATCGTACATGGTAGCACTTGAAATTTGTTTCTCATAATTTTATGACTGTGACAAATTTGTTGCTGTTCTATTGAAATGAAAAGTACATTTAATACTGCAGGTCCTGTAATTAAAAAGAGAAGTTAGAAAAATAAAGGTGAAGCCAGACTTTGTTCAATTATTACCCACATTCATGCCTACAGTTGTGAGAATGATTCTTGCAATGACCTCCCTGATGATAAAGGCAGAGGCAGGCTGCCTGTTAATTGCAGTTTCAGTTTTATTGAAGTCAATACTGTGTCTGACATTTACAGTGTTCAGCTGCTGCTGAATGACAGCTTGGTAGCCTGCTGAACACAAAAACAGTGCAATCTGGCTTTGCCTCTTTTCCTCCAAAGTTTATGCTTAATCACAAGACCCCTCCACCTGATTAGCACCACACACCCCTTGCTTTCACTTCCATGATATTCACCCTCACTAACACAACACATATACACACAGTAAAACTCCAGTTTTACCTTTTTGTGATGTCAAATCCAAAAAAAATTGCTCTTATGGGCACTTGGTTGAGACCATATGAAAAGAGCATAAAATCGCAGAAAATGCAAAATGTGGGAATGTAAAATCGTGGTTTTACTTTGTGTGTGTGTGTGTGTGTGTGTGTGTGTGTGTGTGTGTGTGTGTGTGCATCTCTGTGGGTGTGTGCTCGTACTGTTCACTATCCTCTCTCACAATAATGCTGCAGATGGCAACCACAATATGCACCAAAACAACTGAAAAGCTGTAATGCATAAATACTGCTAAACCTGAAAAGTTGAAGTTATACATTACACACAGGCTACAGAAACCTAAGGACAAGAATGATTTCCCTCAATTACCTCTTTTTCCCTTATCTTCTTGGTACATTCCATTATTCTGACATGAAACATACATTGACAAGCACAAAGAATGTTTAAGAAACAAACACTTTTCTTAATCAATACCAGTTTGACTCACCTCCCTAGACCGGTCAAGTAGATTCTCTGCACTATACGTAAACCTGGCTGCCCTCTGAGCTTGTAAAATATCATGGCTGGTTCGGATACGCTCATATATGGCACTGGTGGACGGTGTGCGTTGGAGCCATGCTCGGTACTCATCGGCAGTGAACACACTGGGTGATGAAGGAATGCGGCCTGTGGAATCACATACAATTACTTCATGTCACCATACATTTTAACTGAAACTTATACTATGCATAGGAGCAAGTGTCGCAATTTAATATGTTATTCCAAAATTTATCTGGAGGAAAAGTATGGAAAAATATTAACCACAAATATTATAGATTTCTGGGCTAAGGACCAAAGCTAGGACTTCCTGAATGTAGAGCTGTAGTCACAATTACCACCCCATGACAGTTGGTTTGCAAACTGTGGTCAGATATCAATTTCATCTAGAAATGAAAATATATGTGGCTTGTACCAGGATATTTAGTCACCCTTTACACTGAAGAATCTGAGGTACTTACCTCTTTCTCTTCTAGTCACAGGAAGTTCAGGTGCAGAGACTGCACCATCACTATCCTCTTGGTCCAGCAATCCAGTTGTACCACCTCCCCTGCCTTCATGCTCAAACCTGACCATGTGGTGCCTTGGCGTCTGTCCTGGCTGTGCATGGTGACTTCGGCCTCGATGGTCCCTCGGCAATGAGTTTGATCGAAGTCCAGCTGCTATCGCAGCAGCTGGACTTGCACCTACTGCCCCTACATGGGGTCGTGACAGTGTGGATGTTCGAGGGGATGGCACTGTGAGGCCTTGCCTGTAATAAGATCAGAAATCTGAAAATAAACTGGAAACAATTAGACCTTTCTGGTCCCAGAGGATGTGGATATCACACTGCTTTGAGAACGCTTTAGATATAGAAACTTTATACAGTGAGCACACTCAGAGTTACAGTTAAATTAAATTCTTTACCCTGAATGCAGTGAAATTATGCCCAGTGACAGGCTTCAATATTAGCCAATTCTCAGACTTCACACTTTATAAAAAAGGTGTTTGTTAAAAGTTAAGTGACAAAGACACAAATGAAGCCTCAGCTATGAGCTGAGATTGAAATAACATTCTGTTTAATTGGGCTTACGGCACACCTCAGAAGTAGTGACAAGTAAGTATGAAGAATTGAAGACGGTGAAAAATGTGCACCATGATAATTGCATTAAATATCCTGACGTTTAACAACCTGAATTATGGCAAGGCCTTAATGGAAGAGTGATGTGAAAAAGATAAGTTAGAGAAAGAATAAGCATGAACATTATAGATATTCATAACTAAATAATAGCAGGGAGCAGAATTCTTCTTTAGAGCTAATATTCAATAAGCCACTCAAGAAGTTCTCTGCCTCCAATGGAAATTGAAGGCTTAGTACTATGTTAGTATAAGTAACAGTCCACAAATGGACATCACATACCAGATGGAGCCTGTCTAAACCCTCCCACCTATTTCTTTAAAATAAATATTATTATCGTACTACCAATTATGCCTATGTCCTACAAGAAGTCTTTCTCCCCTCCCATTTTCCAAACAAAACTTGTACGCATTTGTGATTTTTATCAGTCACATTTCATGCCCTGTCCATCCCATCTTCCTCGGTATGATTATCCTAATAATGTTTGATGAAAAGTACAGTTATGATGCTTCCAGTTATGCAGTTTTATCTATTGTCCTACCACGTCCTCTTCCTTATGTTGCAAGATGCCAATAGAAAAAGGAAAATCATCTGCTTTCAGAAGCAATTCAGTGAATTCCATCACCATAAAATGTCACTTCAATGAAGTCTCCACACCTATAGTAATAATATGAGGAACGTGGTGAGGACGCGCAGGTTGCTTCAGTGTCAGATGAGTAGTCAAGTGATGGGCGGTGCCTTCTTGTAAGTGTCCCAGTGGAAAATGGTTGCTGTCTCTGCTGTGAAGTGATATCTGATGTTCTGTACCTTGATGTATATGAGGGACTAGCAGCAGATTTGAGACTGGACCTCAGCATAGTGTGTGATGATTGCCGAGTGCCAAGGCTGTAATTAAAGAAAATGTAATTTTTATACAGCACATTACTGTTGAAATTATAAGGAAAATGAGTCAACTCAATACTCATTATTTGGTTCAACAAGACAACAAATGTGTGCATTACATAACACTAAGGTACATTGGCCTTAATTATGAGCATGTACATCTCATTTTACATTGTTTATTTTTGACTTACTCAGAGCGTAACATCTTGTTCTCCATGATGCCCAAATTTTCAGCTTTATATAACTACTGATGTTAATAAATAAATAAATAAATTACAAGCTTTCAGATATAGAAAGCACTTTCCTGAACCTCTGAATGTTGGTCAGTAGCCCACAGAAGAAAAAACTGTTTTCTCAATACTGATATTTCAATCTTGTTAAAATTATAAAGCACACATACCCTGCTCCTGTAGCATAGTCATATTCTACTCGAGGTAGGTGCTGATCACTACCAGAACGAGGCATAACTCGTCCAGACACTCGCCTTGTGCCTGTTTGAACATAGTAGTGTGATGGTTGATGATGCTGCTGCAGACGCAAGGTGCTTGGACTAGGCTGAGGACCTGCTGACATTCGTCTTGTTGAAGTGATGGATGTTGTCCCAGGTGCTGGGGGAGGACCTGAATAGAATGCATGCACCTGCAACAGTTGCAAGTATGTAAACATACATGTAACCACATTGTATCTTTATAGAAAAACAGGTGAGTGCAAATGACCACAAAATAATTTCACAGCTTGGAAAGTGTATGAAACCCTCTTTTCTTCTTCATTCTTCATTAATAGAAAGTTACATGCATGGAAGAGGCTTAATGTAGAATTTCACCCAGATTTTCACCCAGGCTTTACACGCATGCATGCACAAACTATCATGTCATCCCTTTCTGTATCCAACCATCACCTTAACTATATTACTTACATCAGTTTTCTGGTGTCATTTCTGCATTGTTTCATTCAAATTAAAGTCAGTATCCACACTAATCTCTATGTTACTCTAAAGAACTAAGATATGTGAGACAAATGCTGCTGAAAACAGGTCTGAAGAGAACAAACATTATAAACATGCAAAGTAAATTTAATGTGTTCCATGTCCATGCACTATATTATACAAAAAACTTTAAAAACCAACGAATGCACAAAGAGTTTTTTTCATCAATTATAACACACTCCTACATGTTTCGACCCTGCTGGGTCATCTTCAGGGAGAAACCTTCCTTTGTCGTTACACTAGGTTGCACTATACAGTTAAGCGAGAATGTGCTGTTGACTGTGCACTGTGCCATATATGCTCCATAAACAGCACAGTGCACAGTCAACAGCACATTCTCACTTAACTGTATAGTGCAACCTAGTGTAATGACAATGGAAGGTTTCTCCCTGAAGATGACCCAGCAGGGTCGAAACATGTAGGAGTGTGTTATAATTGACGAAAACAACTCTTTGTGCATTCATTGGTGTTTAAAGTTTTTTAAAGTTCTATGCAAACTAAAGTTCAAAAAAGAAAATAAAAACTGTACTACCAAAGGATTTTGAGCCTGTAGAAAAAATTTGCCTAATCTGTAAAGATAAAGCTAAAAATAGCCGTTGTTGTTGTTGTTGTTGTTGTTGTTGTTGTTGTTGTTGTTGTTTCATCCATATTTCCTAATTCACATTAGTTCAGCTGGTTCTCTAAAGAGTACAGGTCCCACAGAACATGCACTTCTTATTCACTGTCCTCTCAAAAACTTCCTGCTTATATGGTTATGTATCAAGTGTTACTGCTTTCTGCATTAGACCATATAGACCACAACAGAGATTAAGCAGCTTTAAACTATCACGCAATTTGTCTGGAATAATACCTATTGTGGATAGTACTAGTTGTATTATACAGGCCATTTTCAGTTGCTGTATTCTTATATGCTCTTCTTTCATGTCCGTACACTTTTGAAGCTTCTTGGTGATGATGCTGTGAAGGTTGTGACTGTTGGGAATTGCTACATGTATTATATACACTTCTTTGATGGTTTTGTCAGGTATAACTATGCCTCGTCTATTGTTATGGGATAGTCCAATGAGTTATTATGAACCTGACATAGTTGGAATTCTCTAACACATTTAATGTTGAACATCTTCTGTGCAGTTGTTTATTATGTAGATTTATTGGTCAACCAACTACTGCACAATTATTTTATCATCTCCAACATGTTTCAGCCTCAACTATTGGGCCATCATCAGGGAGAATGCTTTTCTTAGACAACAAGCAGTGTATGATATATTAGTGAATGGTTAATTACTATCACACATATTATGACAACCTCTATTGTATGCTAAACTTATATGCTAAAACCAGTGTTGATATATTAAAATGTTATATAAAACTATTGGTGTAAATAACGGCTAAAATCTGTTGAAATCTGTTTCCAAGTACACAAGTGCCAACTCACAACTCTGAGTTGGCACTTGTGTACTATGCAATGTGATTATACTCAGAGTTCTTCCCACATGTTGGAAGCAAGAACGACCTAGATGTTTGGAAACAGATTTTTACAGATTTTAACCTTTATTTACATCAACAATTTTATATAACTTTTTATTATATCAATGCTGGTTTTAGCATATAAGTTTAGCATATGATAGAGATTGTCATAACACATGTGACAGCAATGAACTATTCACTAATGTATCATACGCTGTTTGTTGTCTAAGAGAAGCATGCTCCCTGATGGTGGCTGAATAGTTAAGGCCTAAACATGTTGGAGATAATAAAATAGTTGTGCAGTGGTTGGTTGACTAATAAATCTCTAACACATATTGTGGCTCACATTTATAATATGGCATTGGTGGTCCCTTTGACAGTCCACACTATTATTATTATTATTATTATTATTATTATTATTATTATTATTATTATTATTATTATTATTGGTGGTGGTGATAACAACAGTAGCAGTAAGTAAACATCTTTCTGAACGAACAGGTTTGTTAGTGGCCTTGAAGACATATTTCACCTTTTCTGCTAGTGACTCCAGAGTTTTGGGGTAACCTCTTTCATACGGCTGGAAGTGCTGTGGGGTAGACGATGGTTTTGGCTGTTCTGTAATGACTGGAGGTGGTGGTGGTTGGTATGACCATGTTGCTGCAGCACTCCTGTCACTAGCATGTTCTGGTCTGGAGTTGTAGTACAAGTCAGCCAAACCTAATCCATTGGCTGTGGTCTCTCCATTGCTGTCAAGGCCCAAGTCACGTTCTGATCCAAGACCGGTTAAGCCTAACCCTAGACGTGACCTACAAGACAGATATTGCACATTAGATAGGAAACACACAGCTAAGAGCACCTACTGTTAAACCCTAGTCTCAGATTGAAGCAATAAAGTGACATGAACATTCAGATATTACCTTCTTACAACAACTAATATGCTTGCTATAGATGATATAGTATCATGTCGCTGACAAAGGTTACGCTGAATATATTTTTAATGCTATACATTTCATACGGAATAATTATCATGCAAGTTATGTTTAGCTTTTTAGTCAAAAGTACATCTCACTCAACTTGTGTACAAACAGCTATTTACATCATGTATATTTAGCAATCAGATTGGATCAGATCACCTTGAAGTTGACACCATCTCCCTGCCATCTCCTCCTCGCCTCCGACACCCTGTTTCTTCCATATCATCCATTTCATCCTCTTCTCTGAGCTCTTTCTTGATGACCACTACTGGAGGGGGTTTATGTTCTGAGCGAGGTTGCAGATGAGGTGACACTATACCACCCTTTCCTATAGACACAAAACAAAAACGGTCTGAAAGCTGCCATCCTTTGAGTGTACGAACAGTCTCAGTTCACTGAGCACTAGTAGTTTTTGGAGTGTGCTCCCTCACTCCTACTGCACACATAAAACTTGCAGGCACTATACGAACAATTTTACAAATTAGAATATTAGTTTCTTTTTTATTGTATGTAATGTGTATTGAATCTTGGTGACGTAATGAGCAGGTTTCTACATATGTTTTTGCTGTCAACTTACATCATAAGCATGCACAAGATGGAGAAAAAGAAGATACACTGCAATTATTTTTTCTGTGACCTCTTAACACGCTATTAATTATAAAACCCAGACACTCTAAAAATTTTCCTGTTCCCAGTTACAAGAGGGATAAGGTTGTTACTTTATTCTACTTTTCATAGGCGTAACATGCAGGAGGGGCAAGGGGAGGGGAGCAAATGTCCCCCACCCCAATACCTTTTTTACCTAAGAAATGTTCTTGGCTACTGAGTTGAACAGAAGCAAATAAAAAGAACTGGAGTGACAGTGAGGAAAAGGGTGTATGTATTTTAAAGGCTGGATCAAGCCAGTCTTCCGCCTTTTTCTAACCTGACAGCTTCGTTAACTTCCTAATACCCATGGTTGAGTTTGCCCATCCCAGCCCCCTTCCAATGTTATCAGTCAATCTACGCCTGTGCTGCTTTTTTTCTGCACATTATTTCTCTTTCAGTTTAAATTTTATTTTTCTTTGTGCCAAAAGCCAACAAAGAAAGAAGAAAAATATACAAAACATTGCAGAATATACCTTACAACTAATGTCAACAGGGAAACATGATAGCCATATCATGTAGATCTGCATGCACTGAAAATCTACTGCAAAATTTTTATTTTCCTCAGTACTGATATTATTTTCTGAGGTACCATAAAACTTCACACCTAGATTTAAGGGTTATATTTAGATTTAAATGCCCTTAGTTACATATTAGCCACAGTGGCAAACACTGAGTAGCATATGTAGAACAGTCAGTATTCTACATACTGTATTTGACTTCTTAAACCACCAAATATACATGCAATCTTGGCAGTTTAACTATGGCATGCAGCTATACAGGTGGAGCAGAGCACATTATCCAATTATTATGTCATTTTCTTTGATTAGTTGCTTAGCTACTTTGTGATTAACATGCAGTAAATCATGCAAAAGGCACACATATTCTGTTGCAAGTTGTCTCCATAATAAAGCATGTGCAGCTGCTTTCCATGAATCACTGCAGGTGTTCCTTGTGACTAATCAGCTGTAAGTGTTCTTTGTGGTTGTGTCAAGCCACAGTAGGATATGGTATTGAAAAACACATGTTTATATTTGAGAATTACTTTAGAAGAAACAAATCTTATGACAAATTTTTTGTAAGTGTCTGAATTCAGGTGTATCCAACAAAATCATGTGGTTCAGAAAATGACACAGAATGGAGTCCATTGAAAAACACATGCTGAAATTCTTCATTCAAGACACCCACACAAAGATTGAAGCATGTAGGAATGTTATATTGTGTCAACTGGCCAATATTTACCAATGTTTCAAAGGATTTGAAACGTTGGTACGAGTTTTAGCGAAAAAATTTTTGAACATGGACAGAACTGGCACTTCAGTGATATTACTGTATGAAATTTTGTATGTGAGGCAACCCATCTGCCAGCAAGTGTCTCTTCCTACTAACAGGTGGTACTAAGACCAAAAGCAAAGACAAATCCACTCTGTATATAAATATGTGTAAATCTAAGCTGAAGAAATATTCTTCCTCCATTTATGAGGCATGCCAAACTACAGATCAAATATTCCACAAGCTAATACTGAGAATACAGAAGCACAGTGCAAACAAGTTGCTTCATATGAACTACATTTAATAGACACTCTACCAGCTTTCCTCTGTCTGGTGACAAGCACTAATCGCCTTGGTATGGACATGATAATGACCACATCATCTAGGCTCATCCTTGTCACATCAACCATGTTGACAGCCAGGATCTCGTCGCCCACCTTGAGACAACCACTGTTGTAGACAGCAGATTCAAGAGCAATGCGAGAGATGAACACTCCGTCTGACCGGTCAAGTCCATTTCCTTCTCTGATGTATAGGCCAAGAGTCTGACCTGGCCTCTTCACAATCTCCACCAAATGCACAAAGTGTTTTGCATCCTGTTATCAAATTAAGTTAGCCAGCCTTCAGTATTCTGACATATGATTGGTGATTACCAAAAAGTGTGCTGTGAGTTTAGTAAGCGTATGCCTTATGAACTACAAAAGTTAACATCAGGGTTAATTTTACATTCTGTAATAATGTTGTAATTCATATGCATGGTGTAATTCAAATGCAGGAGACAATTCATTAGCCACCCACCATCATACTGGCAATGGGTTATATATGTTTAGTTTAAGCAAAAAGACAGAAATTACAGTTACCAGTAAGTGGACCACACGATATCAGTTATGTTTATTTCCTCACAACTGGCATTATTACTTGCCCACTTATCCTGCATTATACAGGATACTGATACATGTATATAAAATATTTATAACAAATATATTTCTAACATTTCTCACGTGAGTTAAAGAAATAAGTAAACACAGCTGAGAAAATCTGGTACCTTAACAAACACAGAACACCAAAATACGTACAATTCAGTTTGACAGAAGAAAATACACATTTTTGGCATGGTATAGTCTCACTTTCTTGTAACAGACAGGCAAAGTAGGCTTGTGCAACATCCAAAAATTCTTAGCACAAATGATTTTATTTAATGTACTCTGAATGTAAAGTCACAAACATATTTAACAATCAAATAACAGAAACACACAAAAAAATTATTTTTCTTGAAAATAACCCCTTCATTGTAAAAAGCCGAAGCTTTCATGTGGCTGCCTTTTTGTTATGTTAACTGTACACAAGAAACGAAATTCTGATAAAATATGCATTTCTGAAGATCTATTGAACAAGAAAATGTTTTAGGTTATGCTGCTCTCACTCAATGCCTGCTCCTGTGCAGATTTGTAGTTATCCTTTTGGAAACCAAACTTGCAATACAGTGTACACAAGAGTCCACCACTCTTCCAGATGTTGGCCTCTAATGGCATGATGTTGACACCAAGTTTCATAAAAATCTCTAAATTGGCTGAAAATTTATTATTGAGGGATTGGTCAAAGACACCGACGTAACAAATTTATTTTTCATTATGAATAACAGGCATAGGCATGACCTGGGGGAGGGAGAAGGAGTGCAAATGCCCCTCCAATATTTTTTCTACCTTACAAATATTTTTTTGGCTACGGAGTTGAAGAGGGGCCAATTAAAAAAATGAGTGAGAGAGGGGGAAAGGGTGTATGTATATTAAGGACAAGTTCAAACCAATCTAACCCCTCTTCTGACTTGACTACTTTGTACACTGAAGTTCCTCATACCCATGGTCGGTTTGCCCTCCTGATGTTATTAGCCAAGTTACGCCTATGGGGACAGGTTACAAACACATGCTATGAGTATTTACATAAACATTTATACCTAACACATTATGGGACTGCTTTGTGTTTTCAGGAAATAACACTGAACAAGTGATACAGCTGTACCTGTAGTGCAAGGAATGGCTTTGCAGATTCGGATGCAGCACGCCCCATGTGCCTGGGATCCAGCAGTCGCACCACCATCTCCCCACGCCTTTCCACTGCTTCCAGTGCTGCAGCTGTCGTTGCATCATGATCATTTTCCACTGTCTCAATCTGTCGGAAGATCTCTGTTGAGATTCCACTCACCTGTACAAACAAGATAAAATTGTTAAACAGTTCTGGAACATTATGAAACGTCATGTGTCATGTTGATTACGAAAATCACCTATAGCCAAGTGAAAGATCTGTATTGCTATAATTCAAATGGGGCTAAAACTACACAGTCTGTGTATATGTATGTAATATAGCATAAATCAGTGACATCCAAGGTTTGTGCAGTGATGGGCCACATGATCAGAAATATACAAGTGTGTGGGCCACATGATCAGAAATATATAAGTGTGTGGGCCACATGATCAGAAATATGTAAGTGTGTGGGCCACATGAATTTCGTTACTGACGAGGGTGGTAAAGAATAACGTGCTACATATTAAAAATACAGCCATTTTATCAGCAACAGAAAATAAATGGGCATGTGGTTAGTACTTAGTGGCCTACTGGGTCATGAGTGTTTGCTAACTGTGTAAAAAGGAGTTTGACAAATATACCATGTGGAATGCAACCTGTCACTAGGGGGACCATAACTTGGAGGCCCCAAATTTCAGGAATGTTTTTGAATGGACTGAAATGATTACATGCTAAGCAAACAAACCTGAAACCTGTAATTTTAAATACATGAAGAAACCAAACAAAAACTTAAAAACTCAATTGAAACTAACTTAACATAAATGTTCATGTCAGATGTAACTTAATGGTTACAACATAAAAACAAATTGTCCTGAAATTTGGCAGAAATTTCTACTGCCTGAGAAAGCACTCAATTGTTTCTCTTCTCATGTTTCATCAGCTCATTATTTGCAGCATGGCAGTTATGTTACTTAATGGGATAGATAAACTCTGAATGTTACTTAACATTAAATTACATAAAAGTGTGGCTGCTTACAGTTATCTCGACACAATTTGGATGAAAGTGATGCAGCCAATTTCGAGATACTGCACAAGCTTTCACCAGGCATGACTGATGTAAACCACAAGGAATCAGTCCAGGTGGCAGAGGCAGGATAAGTTTTGAAGTGGTAGTTGATGTAGCTTGATAATGGCAGAAACATACCTTCCGGAAGTCTCCTTGCACTACCATTGGTGGTGGTTCCTTTTGCCTCACACCTGAAGTGCCTGTACCTGGAACCTGTGACATTTGGCGCCGCGGGCTTGTGGCCATCTCTGGCGTTGTCTCCCGACCTTCCTACAGGCAACACAGTGAAGTTGGACACAGTATTATTACCAAAAATGACACCATTTTTATATCAATTGTAACATCATTTAATCTTGAATTGCTATTTTCAGATTTCACTTTAAATATTAATTCAGAATTTGGTTATACAAGGTAGCATGACATGGACATGAGACGAAAAATGGAAAAATATGATCAGACGTAGAAGTAAGAAATTCTAAAACGTTTGTCTACGTAGATATTATTAGACAACAAAGAAAAACACAACGACATCGTACTTGAAGAAAGAGTTCCGGGTCTGTATCATACGGCACACTTTCCTACTGCACAGCACAATAGCTACGATGGGTTGACAAAGTTTTTGACTAAAAGTAACCCAGTAATAATAACCATTCAATTTCGCGGACAGCTGTATACTTACGTCGTCACTTCTTGTCCTACCATACTACTGACAGAGCTTCCTGTCTTCGTCAGTACCAGTTTCCCTTCTCTAGCGCGAGATAGAAGCCAGTGTCTTTGTAACAGCATAACAACGCAATGGGATGCACTCCACTGTCATTACAGATTGCAAACCATGTAAACATTCTCTGCTTGTGTATTTTCAGCCTTCTAACTGTAAATGTTACAGGCCCATAGCGCTGAATGAGATGAGAATTTGAATATAAATGGAGCATAGGTAGAGGTCGCGTTCATCCTGCTTTCCCACTTTTATGGCTCTATATATCCCGAAAAATTCGTTTCGGGTCTCACAGTGTCCCGGTGTTGTCCAAGTCTTAAAAAGCGACATTTCTGATAACGCGTACGAACATTTTGACTTTCACACGGAGGGCGAAAACATCTATCGGAGTAGGACATCCATCAACCTGCCACCAACGGGAAGGAAGGAAGGGTGGAAGAAGAGTACTATGTGCAGAGATCAGTGATTACAGAGTCTGGACTAAGACTGTGAGTATGAGAAAGAGACATATAAAGAAAAATCAGTAAGTGAACTGAGAGTCTGAATTTGAGCAGCATTCTTCTCATTACTATTTCGTTTTCTTTGTATCTGTATGTCACAATTTCTCGTCTGAGTTACCTCTTTGTAGCAATATTGATAAATTGCTCTGATTTTGCGACTGCGTGACAGGTTAAAATTTTTGTCATCAACGACCTCCTTTCCCCCACCATCTAAATATTACTAAGTGTTCCGGTTTTCAGTTTTAAAAAACCTGGACCCCTAAACCATGTGATAGTAGGCTACTATTCCGGCATTTGCCTGGAGACACTGAGGAATGCAAAGTGACATCACAGTCAGGTCAGTAAGTAATTCAGCAGAGATTCCAAAAGGATGCTTCCCAAATGCAAGAGTACAAGGCTAGTGCGTTACCACTGCATAAACCTGTTTCATGAATGATGCAGTAAGTTGCAAGTGTTTATATCCGCAGAAATAATTCGACGCGTAAATGTGGCAACGTACTGCGTCGCCCTCCCTCCCTATCACTCCGGAAAAAGTCCTGACGAAGCTTAGATTGTTGTGTACCGTTTTTTGCTTAGCATCACATGCTGTAACCTGATACCGAGGTCTGGACTGAATTACGTACAAACAAGTTCATTTCTATCACTCTTCCGAACTTCAGGTGGACACAATTCTACTTGTGCCAACAAGAACGTGGATTTAAAAACCACTATAACTAACTAACTAACTAACTAACTAACTAACTAACTAACTAACTAACTAACTAACTAACTAACTAACTAACTAACCAACCAACCAACTAACCAACCAACTAACTAACTAACCAACCAACTAAGCAACTAACTAACTAACTAACCAACCAACCAACCAACCAACTAACTAAGCAACTAACTAACTAACTAACTAACTAACTAACTAACTAACTAACTAACTCCACGGAGCGGAGTCCTTCTTGAGAAGCTAACACGTCCTCAGCTAGTCAAGAAATCCACCCCTTACATCTTATGGAACCCGAAGGGTTATTACCACATTCAAAACAGCCCGCCACCTGTCCCCATCCTGAGCAATATCAATCCAGTCCACGCCGCATCCAACTTCTTGAAGATCCATAACTAACTAACTAACTCCATGGAGCAGAGGCCTTCTTGAGAAGCTAACAGTTTATCAGCTAGTCAAGAAATTCCCCGCATTTTATGGAACCCGAAGGTTCATTACCGCATTCACAAGAGCCCGCCACCTGTCCCTATCCTGAGCCAGCTCAATCCAGTTCATGTCCTCCCATCCCACTTCCCGAATATCCATCTTAATATTATCCTCCCATCTACGCCTGGGTCTCCCAAGTGGTCGCCTTCCCTCGGGTCTCCCCACCAAAATCCGGTATGCACCTCTCTCCTCCCCCATACGTGCCACATGCCCCGCCCATCTCAGTCTTCTCGATTTTATTACCCGAATAATATTTGGTGATGAGTACAAGTCATTAAGTTCCTCGTTATGTAGTCTTCTCCACTCCCCTGTCGCCTCGTCCCTCTTAGGCCCAAATATCCTCCTCAGCACCCTATTCTCGAACACCCTCAGTCTTTGTTCCTCCCTCAGTGTGAGAGACCAAGTTTCGAATCCATACAGAACAACAGGTAAAATTATAGTTCTGTATACCCTAATCTTTGTGTTTTTGGATAGCAACCTGGAAGACAAAAGATTCTGCACCGAATGATAGCAAGCATTCCCCGACTTCAATCTGCTCTTAATTTCTTCATGAATGGAGTTTCGATTCGTTAGGGTTGCTCCCAAATATTTGAATTCTTCCACCCTTTCAAAGGATTTATTATCTATATTTATGTTGTGATTGTGTCCTGCATTCTGATTTCGAGACATGACCATGTACTTAGTTTTCTCAGCATTTACTTCTAGACCAATCTCCTTACTAGCAATAATTAAATCTTCTGCATTTTTCTTTATGCTATGTACGCTTCCGCCCAATATATTAACATCATCAGCATAAACCAGAAGCTGATGTGTACCATTCAATTTCAAGCCCTCCTGGTTTGCCTGAACCCTCCTAATGGCATATTCTAAAGCAAAGTTGAAAAGCAATGGCGACAGAGCATCTCCTTGTTTCAAGCCATTCTTAATAGGGAACGTGTCAGACAGATGTTTGCCTACCCGAACTCTGCTATATGTTTCACTTAGGCACATTTTTATTAACCTTACTAGTTTCATGGGGATACCGAACTCAATGAGAATATTATACAAGACCTCCCTCCTAACTGAATCATAGGCTTTCTTGAAGTCTATAAATAGCTGATGCACTGCCTCATTGTATTCCCATTTTTTCTCAAGTATTTGACGAATGCTGAATATATGATCAGTGGTTGACCTGTTACGTCGAAATCCACACTGATGATCCCCAATAATTTCCTCTGCATATGGAGTTAACCTTGACAAAAGGATGTTGGATAGAATTTTGTACGTAGTCGACAAAAGTGATATGCCTCGATAATTACTACAATTTGTTTTATCACCCTTCTTATAAATAGGCACAATGACCGACTCCTTCCATTCCTCAGGCAATTCCTCCTTATTCCAAATAGCAATAATAAGTTTATGGATTTCAGACCGAATAATCCTACCCCCTGCTTTAATCAATTCTGCTGGAATCTGATCAATACCTGGTGATTTGTGGCTTTTTAGTTTTCCAATAGCCATCTCAACCTCAAAGGCACTGGGCTCAGGCACTAGTGGCTCTGCTGTGTGTACTTCAATCTGCCTAACATGGTTAACCCCGTGTATATTCAACAGCTGGGAGAAATGATTCCTCCACCCAGCCAAAATACTGTGGGAATCTGCAACCAGGTCACCCTTCTCATCCTTTACTACATTACTTCTAGGCTGGTACCCCCTCTTAAACTCATTGATACCCCTATACAAGTCTCTTATATTCTTCTCCTTACTGTTTGTTTCAATTTCATTAATTTTAGCTTTCAGATATTCCTTCTTTTTGTGCCTGAAATGTCTACTAGCTTCACGTCTTACGTTGTGCAGATTATCTCCATTATTTTGGTTTGGATTCTGTAACCACTGAATTTTAGCCTGCTTCCTTTTATCTAAAAATTCTGCACATTCTGCATCAAACCATGGTTTATGCTGCTTCCGTTCGTGTAGACCTAGACTCTCTTGAGCCGAGATTTTGATATTCTCTTTAATGTTTTCCCAAGCCCTATTCATGTCCTCACTAACATTTAAGCTTTCCAGAGCTGCAAACCTGTTTGAGATCTTAAGCTGATACTGTTTCCTAGCCTCTAGTTCACTTAGCTTCTTGAGATTAAATCTCTCTACATCAAACTTCTGTGCTTCTTGTTTACTTACTGCCAGTCTTTCCCTAACTTTCGCAACCACCAGATAGTGATCAGTATCAGAGTCAGCTCCCCTGAAAGATCGCACATCGAGTATACTGGAATGCCGTCTCCTATCTATCAATATGTGATCGATCTGATTGTGAGTCTTCCCATCAGGAGAGGTCCAGGTGTATTTATGAATATTTCGGTGCGGAAACATAGTGCTCTTAACAACTAGATTCTTTGATGTGGCAAAGTTTACTACTCTAACACCATTATCGTTGCTATCCTGATGTAAACTCTCATTCCCAATAGTCGGTTTGAAAATATCCTCTCTCCCCACTTTTGCATTAAAATCTCCTAACAGAATTTTCATATGGTACTTAGGAAAATGATCAAAAACCCCTTCTAATTCCTCATAGAAGCTGTCCTTTGAATCATCACCCTTCTCTTCCGTTGGTGCATGCGCATTCAGAACAATGATATTACACCAGCGGCCTCTCAGCACTATGTATGACATCCTAGCACTAACAAACTCCACTCTCTCGATTGCTGATACCATTCTCTGGTGCACAAAAAAACCTGTTCCCAATTGATGATTTTCCTGCCCTTTGCCATAGAAAAAAGTATACTCCCCGGCTCTTACAGTCCCTTCTTTGTCCCACCTAACCTCCTGTACACCCACTAAATCTAACTTGTACTTAGCTAATTCCCTGGCCACTGTCATAAGTGACCCTGGCCTATACATGCTCCTCACATTCCATGTTCCAAAACTCATATCCTTTTTCCGTAGCTGGGGTCGTACCAAAGAATCGGTCCAGGTCCGAGGCTTTGTAGGCTGTTTCGTAACATCATAATTTTTTACGGTGAGGAGTTGTTAGCACCTCGCCCAACCCCCAAGCCGGAGGACCACCCCTTGTCGGCTGTCCGCGACTGCTTATTCAACGTATTCGCAGCTACCCTCCATACCTGGAGGCCGTTCCTCCATCCGCAACCCGAGGACGCGCCATGCCGTGGTGACAGGGACCCACTTAACATCTTGAAGATCCATTTTAATATTATTTTCCCATCTACGCCTGGGTCTTTCAAGTGGTCTCCCTCCCTCAGGTCTCCCCACAAAAACCCTATACACACCTCTCTCCCATACGTGTTACATGCCACGCTCGTCTCATTCTTTTTGATTTGATTACACGAATAATATTTGATGAGGAGTGTAGATCATAAAGCTCCTCGCAATGTAGTCTTCTCTAGTCCCCTGTTACCTCGTTCCTCTTAAGTCCAGATACTTTCCTCAATACCTATTCTCGTACGCCTTCAGCCTATGTTTCTCCCTCAGTGTGAGCGACCAAGTTTCAAACCCATACAAAAGAAGAGGCAAGACTATAGTTCTGCACGTCTTAATCTTTATATTTCTGGGTAGCAAACTGGAAGACAAAAGATTCTGCACCAAACGATAGCAAGCATTCCCTGACTTCGATCTGCTCTTAATTTTTCACGAATGGAATTTTGATTCGTTGGGATTATTCCCAATTATTTGAACTGCTCCACCCTTTCAAAGGATTTATTATCTACCTTTATCTTGTGCTTTTGTCCCGCATTCTGATCTCGAAACACGACCACGTACTTAGTTTTCTCAGCACTGACTTCTAGACCAATCTCCTTACTAGCGACTACTAAAGCTTCTGAAAAAAGACCACTATAAATAAAGCAAAAAGCATAATATAAGATGTCATTAAATTTATCGCTTTATTGATTTAACAAACGAAACCTCCACATTATACGGCGGTGTAATGTAAATCCGCACGCAGCAGCGAACTGTAATGCGTGACCTGAAATGTTTAGTAATGATTCACTTGCAAACATGCATTCTGTTTGAGTCTATATCAGGCAATAAGCTTAGAGTAAATTGGACGAAAACAAATCAATTGCGCTCCCGCGCCCCCCCCCACCTCGTAAAATGCCGCATCTCTCCAAACCACACGTTCCACAAAAACAATTACATGCGCATTGGCTTTACCTCCCCCCCCCCCCCAGTTGCCAAATTCCACACAGTTTTCTTCAAGCACCAACTATTCAATCCACTCCAAAGTACCTTCTTTATGCCACACTTCTGACTACTTTTATCGGCTATTCTGTTTTGTGTATTACGTTGATAACTGACGGTCAAATAAGTCCAATTACATTGCACAATATAATTTTGGTGTGAGGATGTTTAGGTTATAGGAAAGCATAACAGTTACAACTCTGGTTACCAAAGTTCGTTTGTCAAAAGCGTTGAAGAAAAGGAGATGTGAACAATGGATGAAAGAATGGTGCATGAGCAGAAATTTACACTGATTTAACATCGCCACCAAATTCAAGTTTCACCCATATAAATAAATAAATAAACAAATAATAAATTCAAGCATCACCCATATAAATAAATAAATAAGTAAATAACATTTTCGAGAACGTAAAGTTAAACCAAATCTTTTTCTTGCATAAAGTAGAATAGTTATGTAATACAAATAGCCTATACTTGTGATACGTAAATACGTTTCACAGGAACATGTTGCCTATATCTTCAGCGTAACTATTTACAAGACTGCATGGTGTCACATCCTAGAAGACCACGACGCGACAGTTTATATTTATTTTCCCAAAATGACAAAATCTAAAGAAAAACACTGAACCAACCAAAATATGCTTAAACCTTTTCAGACCTTCCTCCCCACTTTCGATGTCGATTTCGACTAGCGTACCCGTAGTGGCCGCGCGGTTTAAGGCGTGGGTGTACAGCCATTTGCTTGTTGGGACTGTGGGTCCGAATCCCGCCGGGAACATGTCTGTCTGTCTGTCTGTATGTATGTATGTATGTCTGTTGTAAGTGTTGTGTGTTGTCACGTAGAGGTCTCTGCTTCGGGCTGATCACTCGTCCAGAGGAGTCCTACCGAGTGTGATGCGTCTAAGTGTGATCGTAAAGCCTCGATAACGAGAAGGCCCTGACCCAACAGGGGCTGTTGCGCCATGAGGGGTGGGGGTTGGGGGGTGGGAATATGATACCTGTGCCTTGTCCAACAATGAAGTCGCGACTCTTCGTTGTACAGTACAACTGAATGAGCATGTGGGGATGATGCATGTAGCTAAATTAACTGTTAAAAGCTTCAATGTTCCACCGTTCGTTACAGAGTAAAATCGGCATAAAATATAAGGTACATACTTTCCACTAGATTTTAATTAGGTGTCCGTTTGTCGTGATGACAGACATTAACCTCATTTCAGTGTGAAAACGTTCAGAAACAATGGTTTAACTGAATATCGGAGTGTATGACGAGGTTCCAGGGTAAGCACATTACGCTCGGCCCCGTACTATAGGATCTGCCGTACTATGCAGTATAGTACACACACACAGAGTAGTGAAACGTATCGATTGTGGTTCTCCCCCTCCCCTTCCGGTCAGATTAGCTTAAAATTGACAGCTAATCGCTTGTGCTATGACAATAAAAAATTTTAGTTTTTATGACAATTAGTACGCGCTCTATGCACAAAATCTGTAACAAAATAAAAGCATAACGGAGAACAAGTGTCTAACTGACCTCCCGCATATACATCACCATCTTCGAAACTGCGTGGCGAATTTATATAAAATTTTTATAGAAAATCTGCAGCGAAACACGTTAGGCGAATTTATTCTCCTTTCGTGTATGTATGTGTGTGTGTGTGTGTGTGTGTGTGTGTGTGTGTGTGTGTGTGTGTGCGTGCGTGCGTGCGTGCGTGCGTATATATATATACAGTTCTGAGAAAAAATAAAAGTTTGCCAATTTTCTTGAACGTAACTCTTCATGGAAACGTAAATCTCATGAAGGCATGCTAACTTTATTTGAAACACTGTTGGAACCTTCACCATGAAAGTTGCAGAAATGTGGCAGTTGGTTCCGTCATCTTTGTCTGCCTGTCTATTTCTCTTAGCCTGCCCATCTGCGTGCGTGAATGCAGTAACAAGAAAACTGGATTTTGTGGCGTATTATCCCATACTTCGAGAAGCTTCGAATGATTTTGTTAAGGCCTTACACTTTATACTGTTGCCCGTAAGACTCCATTGTTTCACGCTGTTTATAGAAAAATGTTAAAGTCAGCATTATTAGGGACCTGAAAACAGAGGCAAGAATCAAGCAAAAGCGTCCAAATTTTTATACCAAGGCAAACATTTCCTAAGTTGCGTGATTTCAGGCTTCCGCCGCTATGTAGATGATATCTGCGTTCTTCTGGGATATTACGCAGCGTAGAATGGTAATTGTATACCGTCGTTTCGGGACAACATATCGGTCCCATCTTCAAGGGTCAAGAAGTCCAAAAAAAAAGCTCTTCTTCTTGGACTTCTTGACCCTTGAAGATGGGACCGATAGGTTGTCCCGAAACTTCGGTACAGGATTACCAACCTACGCCGCGCAATATACCAGAACAGCGCAGATATAATTTCCCAACTTGTTCGATGTTATGTGCGTATTTATAAAATAATGTGAAATAACAGATTTACACACTTTTATTCCTAATTAGCTCATTAAACAATAAACCTTACGTTGATGTGCATTAAGAATTTTACTACTCTTTTATAAAACAACAGTTCTGAATATGAGGATAAGAACACGTGGCTAAGTAAACCTATTTAAATTCCATCAAGTTTACACAGAAATGCAAATTAGTGAAGATGAAATACACAATATGTACGTACTTCAGCGCAGTGCACGTTCATTATTTGCACAGTCAGTATTCACCCATTAACAGAAATTCAACATCTCATGCTACATAGTAGCGAGGGATTGCCCGATGGTGGCAAAGAAGATGGTTCCCTCTCAATTTATGTCTTGTAAAAAATCCCCTGAACATCAAATTCGAGGTTACAACTTCCTGAAGAATTACATAGCCTGAGGAAAGTTCGATCGTGCACAGACTGTGTCTTTGTGTCTTTATAGTGAAATACTTATTTAACATTCGTACAGTAGCATGTCAGTATGGGAGGTTTAAAAGTATATAGTGGCTAGTTGTTAGATCAACTGTATACAAACCGCGTAGCGCGTAACACTTCTCACACATAATAACAAGAACGGGAGTAACAGGTGTTTATTTTAATGCATTCGGAGTTTTCACGTGCCTTCTTTGGAGAACTGAAATTAATCATCACTTTGAAGATCACTTTTAACAGTCGTACATGTACTTCCGAAAATGTTAGTCAGTAGATCAGTACAAAAACTAAAATAGAGGGATACGTTGTTTCCTTACGTTCCGATTAGACGTCATACGTTTCAACAAGCCCTGTACTGTACATAATACATCTAATCTCTGTACGATTAGCTGTTTTTAAGTAATGCGATACATTTCAATTTCTGTTCCAAGCAAATTATCAATTACACTAGACTAACAGAAGCCAAACATAGTGCGCGAGAATCAGGCACGAAAGTCACGACTCAGTCCAAACTTCTACCTCGGAATGTACTTCGCAGCACTGAGGCAACTGTCAACAGTCCTGACTTACGGCGGCAAGTGACAAGTATAAAAGACGAATTGGGCACATAAAGAATAACAGACCTACTACATCTGTGTTAATCTATACAGCCTTATTGTAACTGGGAAGACCTAAATTTATTTAGACGCCATTTCTCCGTTTCGAGCAGACGAAGTGTTCGCTCTTATGTCTGCCTTCTATTGCTACGTCGAAATTCTCAGCGTAAGGAAGAATATCCGGTATGGGATAATGTGCAACACAGCTTTTATTCAGCTAACATGCTAAGAAATTAATTTTTAGATGATACGAAAAAGTATCGTTTTCTCTTTTTAATACAGATGAGATTTTCAATTTCAAGTGAATATGTTTATAAAACGAAATCTGCTGTTCAGGGACTTTGGAATAAGCTGAGAAATGCAGCCCTTGGTGCAGCGTCACGTATGGAACTGCGCATAGGCTAGACACAACAGAAAACAATCGTATGTCTGCTACAACGAGATTCCAACTTCAACACGACTTCTTCAGCTATCATAAAGTGCCACGTCCTGTGTCAAAAATAACCTTCCAGGCAGGAGAAAACAAAAACGAGAAGCTTCAGCAGGCGACCATATACACCCCTAAGCGGTATTCGAAATTCCCCATCCCGGTATGCTCCTTGGACAGTAGGGCTACAATATTACACTACTTCACATTAGATATTAAATTTTTCCCATTTACTTAGTGGAAATATTTCAATTAATTCTGAAATTGTTAAGCAGTATTCACTGACATAACCAACTCCGTTAAATAACGCTCAAGGAAGATCATTTATAAAACAGTATTACCTGCTGTTAATTGCGAGGGAGTCGGTATGGTTACCTATCATCCCCCATGACAATTGTTACCGTTCTTCTGTACATCGCGATATGGGAAACCTTCACTAAATCTTGACACAGGACGCGGGAAGCTGCTAATATTTGGTACACCCTGTTCCTCAAACACCATGCTTTATTGATCACCTACATTCTTATTTGATGCTCATACATGCGCAAAAATAATTCTTCTTCCTCACCATGCCTATATACACTGAATAACAGTTTGTTTGTTGAAGAGATCCGAACTGTAAATAAAATAAATTTAAGCATATATCATATGTACACAGAACTCCTTAGATATATGTATATACATATATATATATACATATATATATATATCCTCTGACGTAAAGGTATGCTTTCTAAGTAAAAAGAAGCACATTTCAAAAGGACTACATTTTACGTGTCTTCAAATAAAGGCACTAAATCCCCTTTGCAATCAACAGGATGATTTCCCTGCGTATCTTGTGCTGACTTCCGACTTATGGAAGCTTTGACTGCTTCTGTGAAAAACGTGGACGAAGTAAAGATATCTGCGAGCAACCGAGTCAAGACGTAACAGGGAGCAGCTACAGAGCGGAAAGAAAAATCAGCATGGCCTAACATCTGAAGAAAGCTTGGTCTTATATTTTTCGATTGCGTGCAGTGCTAATTTTGATGCACTGGACATTCAACAGCTTTACTGAACGCAGACATAACCATCTTTAATGCTTGATAGTCCTACTAAAAGATTCATTTGCAGCAGAGGTGTCATATAAATTTAACAGCCTTATTTAATTCAGGTACGACCTTCTCTAATGTCTGATAGTGTTACAGTATTACAAAAATTAACCTAATGGACAGTTCAATTATTTTGTCTTATAAAACATTTATATGTCTTAAATTTTTGAATTATCATTTAGAGTGGCATTTTCAATTTGCGTGGAAATATCAAGTTAATTTATGCTTCCTAGCTCGAGGGTATTCTTTGACAACCAGGCAGTATTTAAAATTTCAGTGTCAGTACTTCGCTGTTATTTGAGATAACTGTATTATTTAGAGCTGCTGTGTCACTGATTGGCACACACTTTAGGTGGGAACTCAATTTATAATTGTTGTGTTTGTTAAGAACCCTTTAGCGCTCGGACTTCGTCCATCGGCCAGTGATTCAAAAATAAAAAACCACTGCTGGCAAAGGGAAACTACTTCAGGCTCAGAAAACATTTACCATTTCTGAGCCAGTATGTGCATACGATGTGAGACAAATCCGATCTTCAAATTTTTACACCGTACTCGACTATAAGGGCGCTCATGAAGGCTGAGACATCAACATAGGAAGAGAAGTAATTTGTACTGTGAAATATACAGATGACCTTGCGTCACACGCTAGGGAAGGAACGGCATTAAGCAGCTGATTGATAGACTAATTGAAGTTGGAAGATGTTATGGAATGGAAATGGATGTAGAAAAACCTAAGGTAATGAGAATCTTAGGACAACCATCCCCAGTACAGATTGTGATACATCAAAAACAGCTGAGGAAAATAGAATATTTAAAATATTTTGGTAGTACGATAACAAATGATGCAAGACGTACACGTGAAATTAAATCCAAGAAAGCCATGGCAAAGCAGCGTTCAACAAGAAGGCTCTTTTCACCGTCAAACTGCACTTAAATTTCAGGAAGAAACTAGTGAAATGCTATATTTGAAGCACAACTTTGTGTGGTGCTGAGACTTGGACACTTCGGAAAGTGGATCAGAAAATATCTTGAAAGTGGTGTTAGAGAAGGATGGAGAAGATCAGTTGGACCGACTAGGTAAAAAATGAAGTATTACGAACAGTCAGGGAGGAAAGCAATGTCCTACACAAAATAAAAGAAGGAAGTCTAACTGGATTTGCCACTTCTTGCGTAGGAGATTCCAAAATGTATTCTTGAAGGAGAGATAGAAGGAACGGGGAGAAGAAGAGGAAAACACAAGCGGGTACCGGATGAACTTGAAAAGAAATATACTGGGAGTTAAAAAGAGGAAGCACTAGATCGCACTCTCTGGAGAACTCGCTCTGGATGAGGCTATGGACTTGTCATAAGACAGACCACGTGATGATGACTTGACTAGCTGTATGGACCCGGTTACCATTTATAACATCTGAGCTGGTACGTGGGTACAGTAAAACATTCGGCCACTACTTACAAATTCCGTTCCAGTACGCGACTGCAGTACGAGTCCCAGCTAATCTCTTCACCGGATCGTTGAGACTTAGATTATTTAAAAAGTCGATCCAGAAAAATCAGAGTTTCCATACTTTATTTCAACAGCAGGTATCGATTGCTACCACTCGCATGATCCTTTACCTACAGACATTATTCAGTCACCTGGAATTTGCTTTAGAATATAAATTTCTAGGAAAGAAAAATTAAAAGGGAATGGAACTCTCAGCCGCTATATGCTAAATGGTAAAAAGTACGGTTAAATATGTACTGAAAATAAGAAAAGGGGTAAACAAATTTAAAATCGATAACTTCAAGAACGCTTAAATACGTAGTTCTAGATGGATCGGTAATATTAAGAAGGTTATACGTGAAATGGATTCGGAATAGCGTCACAGGAATACTGACCAGACCACGTGCAGGACATTCGGAAAACCTTGGTTGAATTTACGACAGGGAAAGAATCTCTCCTCCGAAGGCACAGGCCTTTCGTGGGGTAAAACGTACTCTTCTTCATGCGTAACAGGACTTTTTTTCCCCGAGGATAATGCGGCCGACGTATGAAGATAAATGTTTACTGTGGTTAAGAATAACGTCGCTCTCCCTTATTCCTTCATGGCGTGCACAGCGACAATTTTACCTTGACTTCGTAACTGAAACAAGTTGACAGTGTCTTATGATGTGCCTTTGTGAACCGAGTAGTGAATGTTCCGGTTCCATAGAAGCAGAATAACATGAATTATAATCCGCTCTGTGCCACGGTGTTCAGTTTATTTGGATGGCAGGTGGTTATAGTTTTCGAGTCTTGCAAATTACAATAAACGCCAGTGCAACCGACTTGACACTTGAAGCAATCTGCAGCAAAGAGTAGCCGAAAGCGCTACGTCAGGCGCTGCAAGTTACGATACCGCGTGGTCAGTGTATCGGGCCATTGGCAGAGCTTCGTCTGTTCTTAGTAGAGGTTGAACTGCAACATGCTCATTTGTCTTCTTAGTGTTCGCAATAAAGGCGTTGTGCAGATTTTAACACGGAGATAATTAGCTCTGAAATTGGAAAATGACTTAACAAATTACAGATCAATAAGTTACAGATCAATATTTCAAGAAATACCCTAAGTGAACAAGTCTGAAGTACTTGACAGCAAATATTAAAATTTACAATCTTTACGTTCGTGATAGATTAAGATGAAGCGAATGATACAGGAGACCTGGTTATATCATCATATTCCTTCCTTTACAGGAGAATAACATCACAACAATCTCACACAGCGGAACAAGTGCTTAAAAGCAGCCAAATGTTTAATTGCAGAACCAGACACTGACCCTTCATATTTGAGCATGGGAAGAATGTAACTCTGCTATAGGTCATTTTTTCCTGGTAGTAATACAACACATTTTTTGGAAATCTTAACACAAGGATAAAGAATTGCAAACCATCTATCTTATTGTATTTGCTATGAAACATGCGCAACTACAGCGAAGTATAGTTGCATTAAACATAAGTTCCATGGGAGTAGGGATAAAGTAGTCAGTATAGTTATTAGGTTATGGGCTGGGTGCCCGAGGAACCGTGATTTATTCCAGGCAGGGTCAAACTACTTATCTCTTCTCGAAACTGTCCAGACGGACGCTGGTCCAATCCAACCTCCTATTCAGTGGGTATCGAGAACACTTATTCCGCCGTTAACCTTTCAAAGCCTAGCGGTAATTTTACACACGACCAGGTTTCACATTAAAAAATCCTACGTGGTGCCCACATTGTGTTTATGTGTTTTGTACGGATCTCAGAACAAACAGCAACTTTTGCCTTATAAAACATTAAGAGACTGGTTTTTATAACCGAAGTGGAGAGTGTTCACAGCGCGGTACGCGCTGAGTCCTATAACAGATACGCTTCGTCTTTAAAGGGTTAAAGCGGCAGGAACGTGAGGCAGACAAATCAATCCCATCTAGTGCCGAGATTAGGAATGATTGGAACTACACCTCCATTCATCCATATGCCTTCATGACTTGTAAAGGGACAACTTCTCTGTTACACATTACAACGTGTGACCCCAATCAAAGGTACAAGCCGCCATGTTGTACAGACGCACAGAGGAACTGAAAGAACACCTCCATGCAGTCTTAACTTCCGAAACAGATAAATGTAAATGGTCAATTTGTCGCTTCGACATCTTAACCGAGGAAAGATCTCGCATGAATATGGCTGGGCCCCCCAGCCGGGCGGATGTATAAGGGGGAGGGAGGAAACAGCTTCTGCCTCTGCCACGTGTCAATCTACGATCGTAGCCACTTTACACTGTACCTTACTGTACAAAATAAGTAACCTTTCAAGCATAAATTTCATGTCAGAAATATTTAAAAATTTGATTCCTACCTCACAGAAAACATTCTCCATTTGTTCTTCAGACCAAATGTTTAATGATGTATAGAGAAATGATGCTTTCTATTACCAAAATTATGTGAAACACACAGACATCCTCTGAGCGAAATTCGGACTTTTTAAATGCTGAAGCGGTTTCTAAATGCAATAAGCACTGTGCATTTAAGGCTTAAGAAATTTAGGTCTATGCACCAGAGAACAAATTTGGAACATCCGCTCTCTTATTTTCTGTCTTTTTAATTCGTGAATGTCAACATTTGATGATTTTTATAAACAAATATAAAAATCAGTCCAATATCTGTAAGTTAAAAGATAATAACCATAAAACCCATTTTTACGCGCAAAGTGCTAAATAGCTTCGTCATGTCCGTCCCCGCAAGTATCAGCGCTGCTCGTACTTGACGGATTTCCGTGAAATATGATGCTTGGGGTTTTAAGATAGTTTGTCGGTAAACTCCGAATTTGGTTAAAGTCGGAACAAAATATCAGGCACTTTACATGACAATTTAGGTACTTTTATACTGCTACTATGAAGCTCGACAACCGTGCAAAGAGAACCCATTTTTGCATTCCCATGGCAACACTGAACAATTTTATACTGCTGACAGCTACATTTGCTTCAATGACAGTACAAAGGCAACGTACTGTGACGTTTCCCTGGCAACAACGTTTACGCGAGCGCGCTACAATGTTACGTTGCACGTATCATATATTGTCTATCTTGTTTAAAGGTGTTGAAATTAGTACTTCTGGAGACACATGTACTGGGCATGAAATGTATGTTCCTTGTTGCCCAGAACTTTTGTGGGAAACATAATTACGTCTGCTAAGTACTTAGCGAGTTACGTTAGAGGTTCCTCCAGGTAAGGAATGTAAGCACACACGGAACGTTTGAGTTATAATCGTCCGATCTTAAACAATGGAAGTGGAGAAGTCGTGGTTACAGCCCGTAACATAAAAGTGAATGCAAATAAGCTGTAAAATGCGTGCTTGACATGATGAAAATAATGCACGCGTTTTCAAAAGTTTTTGTTACAAATGCGCCAAAAAGATGAGTAATTTATTTTCAGTAACCACCAATATTGATGACAGGTCGATGGCCGACTTTCTTGTTTCGGGTTTAAAACATAAAAAAGGCAGTCACGGCTAGGATAAGACTATCGTCTCTTAGTCGTTATCTCAAATTTAAAGAGGCGCTACATTTATTAGAGCCAGAGTGATGTCACATTTTATGGCTCCGAAGCTTCCCCGGTCGTCTGTGTCCACTCAGCCTTCTAGCATATAGGCTGGAAGCAAGGTAGAAGACTGGAAAGTGAAATATTTGGATTAGCAGTAAAAGTTTCGCATTTGGTCCTACTTTAAAATTTTGCTGAATTTAGCATTTTGCATGCTGGATTATGATGGAAAATTGACAATGTTGGGAGGGATGAATTTGGATGAAGATTTTGAAGTTAATTACGGTAGGACTGGCATGAAAAGCATGCAGTAAAGCGTAGAATTTTGGTACGAATTCAGCATTTGCTACAAGACCGAGGAAAACCAAGTAAAACGTATCGAGTTGAACAACCGCGGGAACCTCCGATGCATATTGACTTCGCCATCAGTCTAGCGTTGAAGTGTATTCACATATATTTCATATCGCTTCTGTCTGCTTTATGTTATTCGCAATCACGCATACATTTCATATCACTTATATCTGAATTACACTGGAGTAATGATCACACATTCTTTTTTCTAATAACCAGGAAAAAATCTTTCACACATTTTAGGTAACGTTCAGAAATTTCTCTTTGAGTGCTTTACAGTAACATTGCATTAAGAATACGCGGCCAAAAGAATAAGCGGCATAACGGTACCCTGAATCCATACTGATATCCAATACTCTTACTCCAACCTTAAATTATATATACACATGTCAACTGACATCCTTAGTTACTGACTCTCCAACAAAAATTATACCTGGAAAAAGGAAAAAGAAGACAAATGAGGTAATCCTATGTTATGAAGCAGTAGCTATTTTATTCGGAAAATACTCAGATGGAATTATTTCCACTCGTGTCATAAATAACAGTTGTGTTCTCCAGATACTAATTTCCTTCTCACAAGTATCTCCTCTGACCATAATGCAATCCAGTAAACATGTCACGCTGGTATTGCACGAATGCTCAAAACTGAAGAATCCCGACAGAACGAGCAGGAAGACAACCTGTAATCTAAACTCCTCATACACAGGCACGCACGCACACGCGCGCGCGCGCGCGCACGCACACACACACAGAGGGTACATTTCGCTCTGAAATGATGTACCGTATAGCTTCGTGGATAGCTGAGTGCGTGACAGTGATAGGCTGTCTTAAAATAAGCAAGCCGATTTTAAGGCGGCCTGTGAGTAGAATGTAGCTGTGTGAGACATGAACCCAGATAGGCATTATCAAAAAACTATAAAAACTGACATTCTTTTCTGTGTAGTGAAAGCGTTTAAAAGTCAGTAATTCAACTACAGGTTCTGCGGAGTCCGATAAAGTTTGTTGATGACAAAGGATGGTGAGCAGGTACGAAATTGCAAGTAAGCTGTCGGCGTAATGGAACGCGTTTTACTCGCCTTAAGCAACGGGAGAAAATCGTAAAACGTTTCTAGTACAGCAGGATAAAGACCATAGGTTCAAACCGACTACGACATGAATAAAAATACTGATCTTTACTACTAGAGAATTGTGATTATTTCTGTAGAGTTTGAGTGCTTATGAAGGTCCCTTCAAGTGGTGGTGTAGGACAAGTTGAGACGGGCATCACTGCTGAGTGTCACAAGTGTTACTGCACCTGTTATTGGGAAATTAGAAAGCAGACCGTTGAAAAGGTAGGGGCAAACGCAAGGAATTTTTGAGGATGACTACTAACAAATTCCGCACTGATCATCAAAGGGAAAGGTAGAAGAGAAACATTTGTTGTGAAATTCTGTCCAAACGTAATGCCATGAAGACACAAAAGGAGAGGATGGATAAGGTCCTGCACAGTCTCCATTCCTGCAGAAAGAGACTTCAGTGCCCATTGAGGCTGGCGGAAATAAAAATTTGTGGGTTTCATAAAAGTAGGATGTTTATTAACTGGTACAGAAATTGTCAAATTCACGAGACATCGAAGTAAGAATTAGTACTTAGCAACTTTCATAATTAGACCAGTTGATATCTTGAAGTTGTTGGCTCTTAATCGGTCGTAGTACAAATTAAGTGAGAATAAGGGGACCAGTTTGTGGGATAAGGTATTATTATCACGCATCGTATGGTGATGGCGGGCTGTATTGATCTCTAACCGCCGTCTGCTTTGCCGACTCCTACAGACTCCGCTCTCAGAAGCGACGCGGCACGCGTGAATAATGCGATGAGAGCAGGCCTGCATTCAGATGCGCGTCTTGATTTTGTTAGCAGTGTGTACATGTGTACTCAAATGGAGTAAACACTTTCTAAAATGCGATGGACACATCACGTATGCTGATATTAATGTTCTGTAAATCAAATACATTATCACAAAGCTAACGACATTCCACGAGTTAGAAAACGAAAAGATCAAAATTATTTCCCTTTATATTCTGTTAAACGTTAAATATCGGAAAATTTTCACATGCCATTTACACAGGTTGTATCTAAAATGTTTGGACATCCTCAAGAGTGAATTCTTCACACGAAAACACAGAGAAAAGCCCATATAAACGTGTGTCTGGAAAAGAGTGTTTTTTAGTTTAATTGAAAGATTACGTTAAGAAAGTAAATACCTTAATTACGTCATACTTCACTTAAATCCGACCTAACACATTTAAACCCGACCTAACACATTTAAAACATACGTTCCCAATTTAAAAACTCTTGAGTTCTTGTGTTTATCAAATTAGAATTCACAAAAAATTTTCAAAATTTCCTCCTCCTGAATCAACGCACGCATGGCCACGTCTGATTATGGACTGTCACAAATTTTCAAAAGTCCCCCGGCCGCTGCAAATAATTTTACAAGCATAAAAATGCGTTGGTGAAATGTCTCTTCATTTTGAATTGGAGCTGAATACACTAAGGTTCTGAAATGTCCCTACAGATGAAAATCTAAAGGAATGAGTACGGGCGAAAGTGGGGGCTGTACCACGAAAAATGTACTGGCGGACACGTGTTGATATAAACTTCTTCTTCGTTTTGGTATGGGGAACTCACTCATGAATTTGTCCAAGCATTGTAGGTACACCCTGTATATCATAATTACGTCTAAACGTTATGCAATTTAAGAATTACTTGTACAGTGACAAGTGTCAAGTGAAAGTGAATAAATTCGACTTAACTAACGTGTAAGTACGAGATAAATTATAAAGCATAAGTTAAACTTACACAAAACAAAGCTGAATTTGATAAACAAATTTCAGGGTACAACGCAGTTGCAAGTATAATGAGCATTCGTTCAATGTCTTCAGAGTTGAAGTCTGCGAACATCATGCGCTTTTGAGAATAAAGTCAAATGCAAATTTATCCCTTTCTTTATTGAGCATCGCTGTACGAAGACCTACGGACATAAAAGATACAAATCCAAGAATTATTATTCTTGGCAGTGGACGGAAACTGTCGCCTTCATCCCGGCCGTTTTACTGCATGAAAATTCTCCACCGGCTACCCATTCGATAGAAGGCTAGATGGATCCCAACCCCAGACTGGATGCAGAAGAAAAGGCAAAGCTCCCTTTTCTGCTGAACAGAAAACCAAAATCGTCCAATTCAAAACTCAGTCACTTTACTGAGTCTTTTATACAAAAATATGGATAAAAATTTGAAAACTCTTGCTAAATGTATTAGTGCGTAAAATGACACGTTTATTGCACTGCCTGCATATAAGCATCATTTAGTTCATTTGACCAGTGTAATGATGGTTACCTAAAATGTGTTGTATTATAAAACATTCCTTGTGCTCAAAGAGTCTTCTCCCGGAAATCCCGCCTTAGCTTAAACTTAAAAATAAGTCACAGACTGGATTCTTAAGCCAACAGGCGAAGCAGCTCACACAATATGTAGATACATAAATAACCGAGAAATGTATCTTATATTTTTGTGGGTGGTCCATTACACCACAAATCTGGACAAGCGTCAATATTTGTTGGGTATTCAGAGGCGAGTAGAACGGATTAACGGATACGCAGCGTTAATTGGTAGCTACCGACGTTTCGGGACAAACAATCTGTCCCACCTTCGAGGGTCAAGCAGTCCAGTCTTCCTGGACCGATTTAAGACGTAGCCGATAGGTTGTCCCGAAACGTCGGCAACTAACTACCAACGAAAGCTGTGTAACAACTCAGAAAATCTAAAATCTCTTTTACACCGCGGCGGAAGCCTGAAACCACGCGTGTCTACAGAATATTCGTCACTGAGTTGATCGTATATTTTGTACAGACCGAAGACAATGCGTTTGAAAAGACACTGCTTCAACATGCAGAATGTCATGTAAATATTTCTACTTTTATGCAGCTCGCATTTGGATTCCGGTCATCTGCAGATCGCTACAGGCCTTTCAGGCCGGTGCCAGAGTCCTGTCACGTGCAATCTAAGCGGTTCGTCGTGCTCGCGCGGCAACTTCTCTGGCGTATTTACTTAGCGTGTTGCCGAAACGAGATGCTGTAGGCGAAACATTTCAAGCAGGTAAAATATGTCTACAGAACTGGAAACAATGTTACGAACACGCACTTATCACACAGTCCTGATCAGTAACCAAGCTAAAAAATTTTGTTTCGAGACCTGAAGTCAAACGAAGACGCATTTTAGTAGAAACTAATATCGTTGTACCCAAGAGGGAGGAGGCATAGAGAAGTTCCATAAATTCGAATAACTCGAAATCTTATAAACTTAACCGTACACCAAATATTGTTGGAATAATCAAAGATGTTGGAATACGAGCAGCGTGTATTCGGCACGGTAGAGATGACGAACGCATATAAAATTCTTGTCTACGACCTTTTGTGGGAGAAGACAACTTTGAAGACCTAAGTATGGATGGAATAGTACTAAAATGGACCATAAAGCAATGCGACACGCGCAGGCGAACTGAACTCGTCTGCTTAAGTTTAGTGGTCAATGTCCGGCTTTCATGAATATGTTATGAACTATCTGGTTCCGTAACAGTCGCGCAACATCTTGCACAACTTCGGGACTGAGAGCTTCCCAAGCATGCTACTGCCAATTTATATCGCGTACACATACTGAATAACTGCTGCGGATGCTCTGTTCGACCAATAGTCATGCTTCCGTAAGGACTACACCGTGCTGAGCCTCTTGCAATCCAGATAGTTCGGCGCACCACATGACAAAGCCTTCGTTACAGTGCTGCTTTGAACATAAAATTTTCTAGTTATAAGTTGATTAATAAATAACTAATTAGGAAGGATACAAAAGGAAACCCCAAGGCCCAATTTCGGGTACTAACTCAGAATTTGGATCAGCACCTGCGGAAAATGGTAAAGACTCTCAAAGAGGACAGCCCGTCCCCTGGCCAAGATTTAAAGTCGAGTATGAAAAGATGTGCTAGTTACTCGATCGCGATATTCCGTACCCAACACTCCAAAATCCAGTAATCTGGAATTTCAAATATGTTCGTGTTGTTCTACGTTTCGTTACCTTGATTACAGCACGCAGTACCCTTCAGCAACATACCGTAGTTCCTTGTTAGCTAGACACTTACCTGAAACAAACAGAAAAATACATTTAAATAACTGTAATGTGTCTTCCATCGAGTTACGAACCTAAAATCCTGATGATAAAGGTACATAAAAGTATAATTTTACCCTTTCCTTCATAAAGGTACTGAACGTGGCCTCTCGTTTTATGACTGTAACTAATAATAATAACAACGAGCAGAGATTGCTGCTGCTCGTTCGGAAATACAAGAGGCTTGACCTCGGCATGCGCGGTAGCACATGCTATGCTATCAGTGCACTACTTCGTGGTCACTGTCGCCGATTTCAAGCACCACGTACTTCAGAATGAGCAGAAGGTGCCTGCGTAACGACAGATTCACAATTTGTGATATTGTTACGATAATTATCCGAAGACGGGGGGGGGGGGGGGGTTTTACGGACATCTTTACTTAAAACCAGGGCTGTGGAGTAGGTACACAAACGCTCCGACTCCGACTCCCCGATTTTTAAAACTCCGACTCCTTCATAAAAGCTCGATATGTATTATTAATGTTAAGCCTATAAGACATTTCATCGCCACCACGTGAATCATCAGGCTACTTTTTAGACTTATAACCTATATTTAGTAATAAGCATAATGGTTACTGTAGCTATCAGGGCTCTGGAGTTGGAGTATCTAGTTAAGATCTTTGACTGAGGTCGGAGTCGGTACAATTTTACCGACTCCACCTAAAATTCCTTTGCACTCCGACTCTACCTAAAATTCCTTCCGGCTCCGACTCTATCTAAAATTCCTTCCGGCTNTTTTTTCTGTGGCGGCTACAGGTCTTGTCGGGCCTAGGGCACCTCAACGTTGAGGTTTCTAGGTCACATATAATTAGACACACGCACACACACACACACACACACCAAGTAGACCTCCTCTGAACGAGTGATAACCACGTCCCAGACGCCGCTACCTACACAACACACAACAAACACAAGACATGGCAGTCCATGCCCTCAGCGGCATTCGAACCTGCGATCCCAGTAGGCCTAATCATGCGGCCTCTTAAGTCCAAATATTGTTAAAAACTCTGCGTGAAAAGCAGTCTATGTCCCTTCTTTAACGTGGCAAACTAAACTTCCACGCACATAGACAATAACGAGCAAAGCACACTTTGCGCATTATAATTTTAACGTTCTTGCGTCGTAGGTGGCTCTATCAGTTTGATGTTTATTTCTTCGTGAAAGCAATCTTCCTGTGTTAATGACTTCCCCAAATATTTAAAACGTTACTACGTTCTCAAAGTACTTACTAGCCATCCTTATATTTTGATTTTGCCCTGCCTCCTCTTTTGATAAGTGAACGTGTAGGCTCCTTACTTTCTTCTGTGTTTACGTCTAGAGTTCATAATTGCAGCTAGCATCGCCCCTGTGTAGTTACATAGGAAATGTAAAATTCACCACACTGTATAAATATGCACACACACATACATATATGTACAGTGTGTCGCAAAGATCACTTGACAAAGGATGTTTAACAAAAACACACATGTCAAGCGACTTTTGCGCCACTCTGTACATGCAAGTTATCTTTACGTATTCATAACACTGACATATGTTTCAGTTACAATTACATAACGCAAATTATGTAAATATTTTACTCCATGCCACAATTTACTGCATGATGGGCCATTTACTTAGAAAACCGATAAATCAGCTTCAAGAAAAGCGTTACGTAGGCCACATAAACTAAACTAAATGTTTAATGTGTTCCATGTCCGTGCACTATATTATACAAAAAACTTTAAACACCAACAAATGCACAAAGAGATTATTCTCGTCAATTATAACACACTCCTACATGTTTCGACACGTCTCCATAAACGGCGCAGTGCACAGTCAACAGCACATTCTCGCTAAACTGTATAGTGCAACATAGTGTAACGACAACGGAAGGTTTCTCCCTGAAGATGACCCAGCACGGTCGAAACATGTAGGAGTGTGTTATAATTGACGAGAATAAACTCTTTGTGCATTTGTTGGTGTTTAAAGTTTTTTGTTAACTAAATGTGTTCAAGAAATTCTTATGTGGATCCTCAAAACTAAATTCAATCGAAATTCGCGATGAACGGAAACGATCTGACGATTTTGTCTTGAAATATTAAAAATTATCCATAGAAAGTGGAAAATATTTTACAGCATCCAATATTCGAGGTATTTGAAATTATGCTGGGACAAGAAGCCCCCAGAACATCTTTGAACGCAAGGAAGGTTCTGTAGACATCGTCCACCATGAAACACAAACGCTCTAAATGCGATTTGTGAGCCACGCGGGGGGGTTTCCGCCCCCCCCCCCCCCCCCCCCCCCGCCGGCCATGCCAGGGCAGTACACTCTCATTTGTGATATCACATCAATAGAAGAAGCTATACAAAAGGCAAATTGACCCTACAGACGTGCAGGTCTATTTTGCCACTACAGACTTATTCCTTCGACAGAGCGAACAGTCAATATCAGTAGAGCTGACAAATGGGGGATCCACATGCAGGTGCAGCATGAGCTGGCTGGTTAATGAATCTATGTGTATTGACTCACCTACAGTATCTAGGCCTGTATGTGGTTGTAAACACATGAAACAAGTAAAATTCAAAATATCAAAACTTTCAATGCCGGGATTCAAACTTATTGCTCAGACACACTCGCAAACTTCTACTGTGAATACCTGCAACATTTAACAACTTCATTGAGAATGTTTGTTCCTGTTTCTTCTTTGCTAATTCAGATTATCAATCGCGTTTTATCCGTTGGAATTATGTATAATTTTCACAGACAACTTACGAAAAAAAAAAAGAAATATTCAGATAGTTATCAAAGTTTCGAAGAAAACACTTAGACGACGGAGGCCGTACTTTCCTTCTAAACGTCCACAGTTATCTGCCATCTGACAGAGAGACACGACGAATCTGATAGTCGCGTTTTGCAAATTTTGCGAACGCGCCTAAAATGGCAATCGTGTTAAAATACACTTTAGATGCATGAATTTCAGTGTAATATCTCTACATCAATACAATTCATACGCAGTACATCTAATTCATATTATCCGCCCGTCCCTGTCCGTCGCATTTTTTATCCCGAAGACTAATAATAAGAGCGGATGGGTGTAAATACTAAAGTTGTTCCGTCGAAATATTTTTATTTTTACTGCTACTTCCACAGTTTCCAGCACAAGTCAATTTATTTCCCCTCTGCCTCATGCAGTTTATGTGACACCCGGGTAAAACCCTGGTGGCAATTTCACTCAGGCCTGGGAAAAACTCATCGACCTGGAAAACCCGTACTAGCGCCTTTGCTAGGAAATGAAAAAAATAGTAACTTGAACATCGAAAGTGTAACTCCTGATACCTCACCTGCATTTGCCGTGGAGTCAGTATTCATGAATTATTGGAAGTGCTGACACATCCTTAACAACAACTGAATTTAGAGTAATAGGAATATCCTAGCCGCTTGCGTCAAGTCTCACAGGGAAAACCGCGTCTCCATCCAACACGTGAGATATGAAACGTCAATTGATCTAGCGACTCCTTGAACAACTAAAACGACGCGTTAAAAGAAGTTTGCGATGATTTTAAATAACCAGCAAGACGTTAGGAACAGGAAAAAAGATGAAATCAAGCCAGGCTTTGAAAAATATTGGAATCCTTCGTTGGCTAATCGCCAAAATGGGAAGATCCGTATGCATACTACGTACATGCATACACGAATCCCCATACATGTATGTATGTATGTATGTATGTATGTATGTATGTATGTATGCATGCATGCATGTATGTATGTATGTATGTGTGTGTGTGTATGTATGTATGTATGTATGTATGTATGTATGTATGTATGTATGTATGTATGTATGTGTGTATGTATGTATGTATGTGTGTATGTATGTATGTATGTATGTATATGTGTTATGTATGTATGTATGTATGTATGTATGTATGTATGTATGTATGTATGTGTGTGTGTATGTATGTATGTATGTATGTATGTATGTGTGTGTGTATGTATGTATGTATGTATGTATGTATGTATGTATGTATGTATGTATGTATGTATGTATGTATGTATGTATGTATGTATGTATGTACGTACGTACGTACGTATGCATGTATATATACGTGCGTATAAAGGTACAAGCTTATAAAACGCTATCTGGTGGTTGCCACTATTGTAACTACATAATCGCGGGGCCCGTGTTTCGAAAATCGGTACATAAATCGGGGGACCTGTCTGAGAATTTTTGTTATATTCATGTCTTTTCAGAAAAATCATTGATAGTGAAATATGCCAGGCCGCTTCCTTTCATGCACTTTTAAATTCAGGGAATGCTTGCTATATTCATTGCAGAATTTTTTGTCTTCCAGTTTGCTATCAAAAAATATAAAAACTAAAATATAAAACCATAATTTTGCCTTCTGTTTTGTATGGGAGTAAACCTTGGTCTCCCACATTGAAGAATGAACGTAGGCTGAGGTTCTTCGAGAATAGGGTGCTCAGGAAGATGTTTGGGCGTAGGAGGGACGAGGTGACAGGGGAGTGGATGAGACTACATAACGACGTGTATGGTCTGTAGTCCTCACCAAATATTATTCAGGTGAAGAAATCAAGAAGGAGCTGGTAGGGCATGTAGCACCTATGAAGGGAGGATATGGACATACAGGGATTTAATGGAGAAACCTGGGGGAAAGAGACCACTTGAAAGACCTAAGGATAGATGGGAAGATAATATAAATATGGATCTTCAAGACCTGGGATAGACAGGCATGGGCTGCATTGCCATGGCTCAAGATAGGAACACGTGGGCGTTGTTGTGAATGCGGTAATGAACCTTCGGGTTCCATAAAATGAGGGGAATTTCTTGAATAGTTAATTACTTCTTAGATTCTCAAGAAGAACTCTGCTCCATGGAGTAGATTTGTTAGTTAATTTGTTAGTTAGTTAATTCTACTATTCGACGCCATATAACCCATGCAGCTAAAAGAGCTTTATAATATTAATTACTCTGTGTGTGTGTGTGTGTGTGTAGATATATATACACACACACACACATACACGTTGCAGGCCTGTATGTACGCATGGTCTTTCAAAGATCATCAAAGAAGACAGCACGTGGGATACTTAGCCGTGGATAAGAGGCTAGTGTTCTAATGAATCGTAGGGAAACAGCATGAAGATGCAGTGACTAAAATGACAAATAGTAGTACCCTATGGCCGGCTTCTGTAACGGCAATAATAGACTCACGGGTTCCATAAAATTAATGAATTTATTCAGAAGCAGGCTATGTGCAACGCAGTTAGTACTTCTATGGAAGAAGCAGAATTTAAAATTACAATTCAAATTCGGTCAAAAACGTGACTTGTGATCGGCAAGCGCGAAGTCATCCGGTTCAATTAAACCTAGAGATCTGTGGTTAAATGGCATGTGAAACAAAACACAGATTAATGGCCGTCTGTGACCCGCTACATGAACAAAGTTAATTGCAGGTTTACAGACTCCCTGGAATGCAAGGTATGCTCTTTCAGTTAAACATCTCACTCTGAAATTTCTCTCATTTAACGAGCTAGCCTTCACTGTTCTTTCTTCCAATTGCTGCTTTAACAACAGCGATACTTCACTTGCCGCTCTCCACTTTCCACTAGCACAATACTGCACACCTTTTGTAAGTTATGAGGGCTTCTCCATCAAGCAATGTAATTTTAAACTTAACTATCTTTCCTGTATTTTTAAATTTAACACTACGAATGCGCTTGCGTATGACTATGCACACCAAAAAAAAAAGTCAAGCAATATCGACAGCAGTGACCAGGAACCTGTGATTTGCTGACCGCATGTTGTCTATCAACAGATTCACAGACAGAACACTAAGAATATCAATATGGAAAAATATTAAGACAATTAGTTACGTAAAGATCTCTTTTACGTCTAGTTTCATTAATAAAAACACATCTGGGGAATGATCTGTTGTTAATGAAGAAACAGCCGCAACAGTACTACTACCATTCTACCATTCTTAATAGTAAAAATTGCCAAATCGTTGGATATTGCACATGTATATTTCAATATTAACGGCTTGTACTTATTAATGTATAAAATAATTTACCAAATAAAGTGGGATTTATTTTTCTTTCGCCTGCGGCTCGAGCACGTTATTCAATCTTTAGGCGTTCTTTACCAAATAAAAAGGAAGGCCTTATACGGACAGCAAGTCATTCGTCCACGTGTGCCTCCACCTGTCACCTGTCTATTGTCAGTGACTGGATTTTTCGTCGGATTTCATGAAGTTTTGTATAAAAAGCTTTTTTTATGAAATTTGTCGACCGAGAGTGGTTTTCATGAAAATCGGCGCAATGACAGCCATACATTACTTAGACACAGGAAATGAATTTATACCGGACCTTTCCATACATCTTGAACAGTCAGAGCAAAAGCCAGTAAAAAGACTGCGTGTAAACCATTACAATGAAAGACATACTTTACTCAAGGACTTAAAAATATTTTCTATATTCCTTCTCAGATTTGGATAAAATCTGGCGCACGAAATGTTAGTAATTTTTTATTGTTTCAGAGGTTCGTAAAACTCGGCGCAGTGGAAACCCTACGTTACTTATGGGCGTAAACGAAATTCTGTCTCCTGTTTCGTTTTTTATTGTCAAATTTGGGTTAAATTCGGTGTAACACATTTTCACACTTTTGTTCAGAATTCCTGAATTTCAACAACAACAACAACAACAACAACAACAACAACAAAAAGAGAGAGACGAAGGCTTTACTTTTCTTATGGGGTTCATAAAATTATATTTACTCGTGTACCGTGAAAACGTATGAATTTTGAAAGTAAAGAATGCCTTGACCAAGTGTGCGTACTATGTCTTGTTTACCTAATGTTAAACATTATCACTACTGCTATATACACGTATAAACTGTACAAAACATTTTGCAATGACAATAAAAAGAACACAGAGAATATAAAACAAGATTCTTCCACATGAGGTATCTGATACTTTGCACAGACCGTGTCTCACTCGTATTAATTTATTACAGATTCCAGACCACTGTTGGGCGCTAACCCTGTCGCAGAACGTAATTATAAAAGGGACATTATGCCTAAAAACTGGATCTAAATTATAGTCTCTTCCTGCTTTTAACTAACCGTTTAAATGTCTAAAATATTTTAAAACTAACTGTATGTTTCCCACTGAAGATCATGCCAAATATTTGAATGGCAGAAAACAAGTCCTTGACATGTTTTATGGCTCCGATTCATGTGTCTGACAAAAGGCGAAATAGTAAAATCTGCATTAACATATAATATATAACACATATTGCATGTTTTTATCATGGACCATATCATAATGTGATCTTCAATGTACAGACACCATAGTTCTTTGCATCGTTCGATTAGTATGTTGATCCTAAAGGGCAGAGCCTACTCCTCTCTTTCGTTGAAGCCAGAATCCGTCGGGGACTCATACAAGCGCGGCATTGTCGGCACCAGTGTTGTAATGTAACCAGACAGATATCTGCGCTGGGTTGGGACAAGTTAACTCAAGTCTCGTCAATAATTACTCAGGCTGTCTTTTGTATCTGGAGGGACAGGAACGGAATCCTCTTACTTAGGCCTCTCAGTGTTGGCATGTTTTCACTTCAGGAGTTCCTTTCTTAATGCTAATTCTACTGCCAATCTTTGCATAATTTTTTGAAGTAGCTTGAGCGCTACGCCTGTCCATTTCTTAGTCCCAATTCCCTACTTTGTAAGAAAATACTGCCTTACGGTATCATACACGTGTTGTTTATTTTTACGAAATTATATATAGACATATTCAACCAAAATAGGCATTATTATAATACTGTACCATAGAGTTTTCTTGTGTTCTCATGAAACAAGGAATTATGTCGTTTTTTAAACAAAACCCGTCCAAGTACACGTGAGTGGGTACCAAATGGAGCCCCTTTTTCTTACTATTCCAACAGGTTTCGATCCTTCTGGATTATCATCAGGGAGTACACACATATATATATATATATAAGAGTTTTGGCGGAATTAATAACTTTTATCAAATCTATAAACACTGCCTTCTGTTTTACTATACATGTTTTACAAAAAACACTAATCACCAACAAATGCACAAAAGAGTTTTTTCCTAAATTGTAACACACTCCTACATGTTTCAAGCCTGCTGGGTCATCTTCAAGGAGAACTTTCTGTTGTCGTTACACTAAGGTTGCACTTCTACAGTTGAGCGAGAATGTGCTGTTGACTGTGTACTGCGTTGTTTTTGGAGGCGTGAAATCTCTGCGGTCCCGGCCTGCACTGCACTAATGTTGTGCAGTGCAAGCCGGGACCGCAGAGATTTCAGTACACAATCAACAGCACATTCTCGCTCAACTGTAAAAGTGCAACCTTAGTGTAACGACAACGGAAAGTTCTCCCTGAAGATGACCCAGCAGGGTCGAAACATGTAGGAATGTGCTACATTTGATGAAAAAACTCTTTGTGCATTTGTTGGTGATTAATGTTTTTTGTATAATACAGTGCACGGACATGGAGCACATTAAATTTATATACTTTTTTTCAGGCTTCCTAAATATTATTCATTTCTGCATATACCAATTAATTTTATTTCTATTACTACTGTAGCACTATACTGCAGCCAGTATTTAAGTGTGCACTGTGTTAAAAGAATTTCCGGTTGCTTTGCCAAATGTGGCCAAGACCACTGTTGCCAAATGTGGCCAAGACCACTGTTGCAAAAGCAGTCAGATCGCCTATATATTCAGCTGCAGCAGAATGAACAACATAGGCAACGCCCACATAATGTTGGCGCGTTCGCGTAACCATACATGCAATGAGAACAGAACAACGCACTCTCTGTGTATCGATGAACTACATGTCACTGTCAACAGTAAAGAAATATTGAATGTTGCACAGAAATGCTTTTATGGCGAATTTATATTGCCGGCAACAATAAAATGTACTTGGATTTTCACGTAAAATGCCGATATTTTGTCACGTTTTGAAAAAAATCTGCAGCTTCTAGACAGATGAAAGTACCATCAAAACAACAATATACAACTAGGATATAATTAGTAAGTCACGCTATATTACAGTTGCGGGTAAACATGTATAACGTATGCATATAGGTAATACCGAATGCTGAAACGTTATATACAATGCAAACTGCATAACAGGAAAACTGGTTCGCTCAACAAAAATGCACGTTTAATAAATACTGAATATTTCAGCATAACGCAATAAGATTTTAACTGGAAGCAAATTGTTTTAACAAAATGCGCAGATCAATATTGACTGCACCTATAGATTTACAGCAGAAATAATATTAAAACTAAAATAGGATAGGCATATTTTAGAGAGTTTTAAACCGTAATACACAACACGTAACACAGTTTCTACTATGCTACTGTAACGTTCACCAAACCCAGTAAATCTTGCATAAATATATTACCTGTCGGCGGATTAGAACGACAGAAACACATCAGATTAGCAATAAGAAGGAAGTGATATTAATATCCACCTACGTGTCCGCGGAGGGGTTGAGGTACAGGGTGTACCGTACACCGATTTAAGATTCACCGTCGTGTTTTGGAGCCTCCGCCACTGACCTCGGCCCTGAGCCAGCTGAAGAGAACGCACATCGGTACACCCTAGTTCTTTGCCACCCATCTCCGTCTTGGTCTACACCGTGGTCACGCGCGTTCACTTTTGAATAAAATATATTTTCTTCGTTACGAGTAGATTTATTTAATAAGTTCAATGAATTTGAACATTTTTTTCTAGTCTATCAAAATTTGGAACTCACTCAGCGGTTTCTTAATATTATCGTGTGCTGCAGCAACGTTTAATTAAAAATAATTTAGTTTTATTTGAAGAATATCTGGAAGGTAATATTTGATGTATAACCATTAACGCTCGATATGTATGTTATCCAAACTCACCTTCTTAACATTTAAAAATGACTGATTGATCCTCACCACACTCTTGAAAACAAATATAGCTGCGTCCCGCTTAACTTTTGGTACTTTTATGTCAAAAGAAGTTATTGATTGGTGAAATGTAACGTAATGCTTGCCAACAAACAGCTGTAATACTTGTAGTTCACGCAAATAAATGTTATGTTTTGCAACTGTTTCAGGGTGTTTTTGAAATAATAATCAGTAAAGAAATGAGAGAAAGTGATGTTTCATTTATTATTATTTTTAACCCAAAACCTTAGTAATGAGTGCCAACAAACAGTGATAATTATTTTAGCCCTCAACAGTATGCACAAGTAGGCTATACACATAGTCCTTTAGCGATCTTTCAAGGTGTATTTGAAATAATAATCAGTACTTACATTAGATAAAGTGGTTTTGTTCTATTTATCACTACGCTTTAAGCCGAAAGCGTTACAATTTTGACTGAAACAGATATTACGTGTCGTGCCTCCTTTTTATGAAAAAATTATTTCTAAGATTGGTGTCTTATTGGAAGTGATGCCATGTAGTTTCTTGTAAAAAGGTGACAATGTGTACGAGGAACATGAAGACCCCATCTTCAGGAAGAGAGTAATTTTCATAGTCAAAGCCGTGAGGGCCTCAAATCCCAGAAAATATTTTGAGGGTGCACATGATCAATAGATTTATTGATTATAAAATCCATTAAACACATACAAATATTTTAACCTTAAATTCATAAGCCAAGCTTTAAAATTCTGTAACCCCACAGTTTCGTACTTTGAAATTAAAATACCTTCAGGGTTTCTGTTTTGAGCAGTCACAGTTTAGGAGGAAAAATACATATTTTTCATAACACAGCGTCTCTCAGTTTCCTGTGCATACACTAATGTATAGTGGACTTGTGCATATCGTATATATTTCCTATGGGCTAACAAACAAACAAATACTGTTACAGCATGCGTTAGCACCTTTATGGAGAACTGTATTTCAATATTTGTTTTTTAAACGTTCTAATTTAATCGCGTAATTCTTCAAGACAATTAAGAGAACCTTAAAGCAACGTACTAAATACGTGTAAATATATAATCCGAAAAGTTATATACGCTGAAAGCTATCAAATTTAACGCGGTTTCCTAACAAAGTTACTGTTATGCACAGCCTAACCAACATGCATCCTAATGACAGACTGTGTCAACATATCTATTCCACTCAATATGACACAGCATGCACGCAAATGGTGGTTGTGTAGTGCACAGCGCTACGCCTCTTCTCTCATCACAGTTATTAGTTGTGTGGTGAAACACGCAGAACATTAGAAACACTGCATTCACCAGCACGATATTTATCACACAATCTTCTGGTAAAACGACCAAAAATGTCTAAATGATTTCAATTACTTCACATCGCAAGTAAGTGCCGTGCAGTAGCACTGCCAATAATCGTCACACTTACATCACGATGAATTGTAACATGAGATCTGTAAGGTTAGAATGATGGGAGGATTTACCCTTTTGTGTTTTCTGATTTTCCACTATATGAACGCTCCATTGCGGCGAGACAAGGTACTAAAAATACTCCAGTTCCCACTGTACACCGCTAGGGTGTTCTGTTGAATGCCTCTGGCGGGGGAAGTTAAGAGCCCCATATAGTACGTCGAGTACAAGGTTGAATGACCTGGCTTCCCGTCCGTCCACATTCGTCCACCAATATTCACAGACCTTAGATCGCAAATCCCGCCCTAAGCACTAGGTTTTTTCTTCACTCACCAAATATTTCACCCTTCAGTGTACATTACACACATTTAATTATTTGCAATTTTCTTGTTCTTACCTTTTTTGAAAAGAAACAACCTGCTCCACCCCGATCGCACATTGCTCAAACTGCACCTTCGTCCCCCCTTGGTGTAGTATGGCGGGAACCCGAAGCCGGTAAATCCAGAGGGGCGAGGGGGGTACGGCACGGTGGGACATCCCTTCGCCCCCCTAACTCACTCACTCACTCACTCACTATACCACTGCCAAGCTCATAGCTAGCCGGTACTCTGCCCTACCCCTAGATATATCGACCTTCCCTCCTCGACAGACCCGCCCGGAAATGACGTCACACACACACCGATTGATCCAACCAACCAAGCAGCCAGCCAAAAAGGGGAGGTAAAGGGGAAATTTGGGGAGAGGGTAGTTATTAGGGGTGGGCTAAATAGGGGAAACAGTGGTTTCGGGGAATGAGGAAATACGTGGGCTTAGATATAGGTGGATCAAGGTGGATGTTCATATATATATATAGCGAATACACAGGTAGACACAGCCTCTACCATTGCACAGATTATAGCCGGCGTAAGGATGGAGTAAAACGTGTGAAAGGCTGACACATCTTGATAAGCTAGAACATCACACTCAAATGCTAGGGTGGAGTATCAAGTGAAAGGAAAAAATGCAGCGACAGCACTACAATTGCGAGATGGAAACAGGAAAAATTTCACGCACGGACAGGTGGAAAAAGTAGCGGAGCTGAAACAATGACATCCAGGGCTGTTACAGAGACAGTGAAGGTATTGAGAAGATCGTGTGCGATTTTTAATAATGAAGCTTCTGTTATCGTGACTGTTATCTTCCACAATTAATAAATCTGCAAAGTCGCAACGCTAATTCAAGTACTGCAAAATTATCAGTACAGTAAAACACATGTAACATTATGGCAGCATACGAACTAAAGTAAGAGTATTCTGTGTTGAATGGGAAAATGAATATAAGTGGTGAATTACAACGGGAATGAAGAAAGTGATATTTAAGGTAGTTTGGTGTAATGTTCTGACATGATCTGCAGGAAATGAGGCTAACACGGAGCAGGTACCCAACACCTGTCGGATCTGAAACCCGAGTCGAAATTGCTTATCTCGGTTTAGCACTTCCATATTGAGGTACGTAACAATTTACGTATTTGTCCTCCAAAGCGGAGTAAAGATATTACGAAACAGAAATTTAGATCTCCAACAGTAACAAATCACAATAGATGTTAGGAAGTAAGTTTTTAGTCTAATTACAGCAATTTTGAGACAACTGAGGTTCGCACAGGGACGGAAAATCTCAGAATATTTGTATATTCAACAGTAATTGTGTGTAATATAATTCTTATTCCTCAATTTCATACACTGCTCTTTCTACTTCCACACATGTTCAGCCTCATGCATCACTCTAATCACAAATTACTTCTCCATAGACGACACACAAGAAAAAAAATCAGACTTCGAGTGGATTTGGAAGCCGAATAAATTATTTCAGAGTGTTGTATTTTTCGGACGCGTTGAGTGAAATGAGGCGATGATTAACGTCTCTCCTCGTGTCACAAATTCTCAAGAAATTAAACACATTTTATCGAATAAATTTTAACATATAAGATTCTATGCCCGTGAGGTTACTCAGGACACCTAAGCAAAGAGCTAAAAGGTAGGAGAAGAGAAAGTAAAGCCAAAATTTACTTAGTTTGCATACGGCTTCTTGTTCAAAGATGGCGTATGCTACAAAGAGTGTCACTATTTCTTATGTGCCCAAAATATGGACGCCATTTCTGCACACTCGCTTCATCTCCGAAAGTACCAAATAAATTTAGATTAAATTTCATGTAAATACATCTACAATATAAGTTGTTCGGCGCGTTTAATTGTGATTTTGTAAGTACTTTAATTCCCGGTTTACACAATTCTGAAATAAAAATTAACAAATGATTTTGAAAACTGCTTATCAAGCAACACGTTACATGAAACACAAAATATATCTAATTAATGTCTACAGATGTTCTATGAAACGTGGGAAAATGTACGTGATACTTGATAATAAGATTTAATTCACACTGTAGCCTTAATATAAGCTTCACGACAGTGGATTTGTGTCTACAGGAAGAATAATAAGGACAGTTTTGCAAAAAGCATTATTCTTATCAACTTTTTAAAAGTTCAGACTTTAATAGCACAAAAATTTACAAGGCAATTCGTAGCATAAACTTAGACTTCAGTTAGTGTCCAACATTTTTCTCCGAAACATGAGTAAATCTTTAGGACTTAACTACTTCTTGCGTTAACAATACAAAAGAAAACTGTAAAGCCGCCTTTCTGTTCTTTGCAGATAGGCTGTGCACTAAATTAGGAAGTTCTATATGCTCCTCAAAAAGCAAGACTAGGAGGCTGTCTCGTTTAGGGAAAGAACTTCCAATTGCCTAGACTGTTGCAAGCACCGCGAAAACTTGATGTCACCTTGCTGCAGTATATACAATGTGGGCAGTTCTTGCAGTGAAAATCTGGAAGCAGGCCTATATCCATAAGAACGACTACCATCGATCTCCCTTTCTGTCCTTTAGCGCGTAATTGTAGAGCCTCAGAACGTCGAGGTAAAAAACGAGAAGTAAAAAAATGTGAAGCCAGTGAAGAAATAAGAAGAGAAGAAGAGGAAACAGATGAATACACAGAAGAAGGAAAAGTGTAAGATAGAAAAATATATATAAGTGATGGAAGTTACAAATAAAACTATTCTTTCTTTATGTGATTTCCATAGGTTGAATCGTGGTCTTCATTTTGTAGCACGCTTCAGAACGTGTAGAGTACTATGTTTACACAACCCTTATGTCTTCATTTTGTGATCCTTTCTCTTTAAACTAAATTAAGCCCTTGGAGCAGAGTCCTTCTTGAGAATCTAACAGTTCTTCAGCTAGTCAAGCAATTTCCCGTATTTTATGGAACCAGAACTTTCATCACCGCATTCACAACGGCCCGCCCACCTGTTCCTTTCCTGAGCCACATCACCCAGTTCAAGGCCTCCCAGCCTATTTCTTAAAAATCCATTTTAATATTATAGCCCATCCAATCTACTCCTAGGCCTTCCAAGTGGTCTTTCTCTCTCTCTCGGAGGGAGCCTGGAGAGAGGGACCACTTGCAAGTGCTAGGCTTAAATGGGAGGATAATATTAAAAAGTATCTTCTTGAAATATGCTGGGGGCGTCGACTGAGTTTACTTTAGGTATGTTTAATTCTTTGCCTACAATTACAGGTACCACTGAGCAACGCAGCAGGAGCGGCAATGCTTTTGAGTTGTACTTGCGGGTTGCCTAGTTAACATTTCGGCTGGTACACCGACTTTCCCCACTGACAGTTTTCGTGGCAATCCTTAGTTCATGGAGATAAATTCCGGTTCGATAGCTTGAATCAGGCCGCAAATGATTGCTTTCACATGCTGGGCAATTTATTATAAGCTATCAGTCGATCTTTTGGTTTATATAGTCAGAATTATGAAGGCTCTGTTTAAACTACTAAAAATTACAAACAAAAATTAATTACAGCTGACTTTCCGTCAAAAGGAAGGTGCCTGATCAGTTAAACTACAACAATAATTGTGAGACAGTTGTTCTGTTGAAGCACACGGTGGTCTCTGGACTGGGCTAGAGGGACTGATCTAGTGGTACGTTCAAGGCCTTTATCCGGGAGGTGCCCGTTTCCAACGGCTGCAGGATTACCGACATCTTAATTCCTTTTTGTTGTTTCTGTTAGCCTCTCCAGGGAAATGCGAGGATAGTGCTTCAAACAGGCCATGGCCAATTGAAAATCTCATTAGCTAAACCCTACCTACATACGTCTACAACACAGGCTGCGGTGAGAGTAGGCAATTTAATTAATCACCTCGATATTACTAGAAAATAAACAGGAAATTATTCCGTTACGTTTTACATAACCCATCTTGTAATATTATCTCCCGATGTACGCCTAGGTTTCCCAGGTAATCTTTTTCCTACACGTTTTCCAACCAAAACCAGGTACGCATTTCCCTTTTTTCCCCATACGTGTCACATGCCCCGCCCACCCCATCCTACTTGATATTCTCACAATAGACTAACATACGTGGACGTGTGCGAAGAATGGAGTTCTCCATTATGATGTTCTCTCCAGCCTCTTGTTACCTCCTTTCTCCCAGGACCAAACATTTTTCCACAGCACCCTGTTTTTTAACACCCTCAGCCTATGTTCTTCCATTAGCGTATAAGAGAAAATTTCACATCCATAAAAAAAAACAGGCTCAATTATATCTGTGCATATATTTTTACATATCAAAGAGAGAGCGAGAGAATATTCTGAACCGAATGGTAGCTAGCAATAATAAAATAAAAATAAACAGTAAATTTGCTCAAGCTTAGGGGATGTAAGAATAAGGTAGATGCATTCTAGACATTAATTTACACTTAGTTGCACGCTATGGCATCTATAGCCCGCAGATAACCCCTCCCTACCATTGGGACACACAGCTAGTGTTGAAAGAGTAGTGAAGCAAATACATCTTGAAATTGCGACAGATTACTTGCCACTGCGTGATTTGGCACTGCAGACAGGATGGCATCAGCGGTCGCTATGCAGCGACGATGTCGTCCCCCCTGAGGTTAACAATCCGGCCACAGAGAATAGGCCTTCTCTCTCTTTGTGCGTAAAGGAAAGCAGCAGACAGTTGCTACATAAGTCATTGTCGTCTGTGAAATAATGCAGCAAACCAGAGATGTCTCGCTCCTTGCTTTTCTAACTCCCCCACCACCTTCCTTCAACCAGAAACATGTCTTAGAAGACTTTAAGGTTTCTCTTATACAGAAAATTAGTTATGCTATTGATTTATTAAAAGTAACGCGATACTCTGTTTTAAATTAAATACAGTAACTATGAAATTTGAAGGTACAGTTTTAAAATTGCATACTCCGTGCATTTAAATGCATGTTAATTAATCTAAATTGATAAAGGACTGTACTATACTATACGTTGCATGCGTATGTGTTTGGTTATTAGGCGAAAATAAGTTGAAAGGTAAAAATTACGTTTAAAGGCAATATGAAGCAGGATATTAAATATTCAAAATAACATCAAATAAAAAACTGCTAAATGAGGAAAACGAGATATAAATAAAATAAGAGCTACAAAAAAAGGGTGGTAATATTCACGTTGTGAGCGACGAGTATAAAGACACGGCAAGTAAGAAGATTTTATTTTGTGTGTAATCGGCAGTGCGCGGCAGGCATACTTTCGTAACTATTCGTGTAGCGTTCGAGGAAAAGGCTTACTTTCGGCCCAACATTCCCCTACCGTATGCTGAACCTTGGTGCGCTCTCATAAGAAGGCATTCCGCCCACAGATGAAGGATACGGAAAAGGACTGCCAATTCGGTTGCGGATTACGTTTCTTTACATGTGTTTCAGTACTTATTAGCAAACTGCTTTGGAAGTCTGATCTAGGAACCTTAAATATGAAATGAATTAGCCCCACAGGTAACCGTCTCAGCGGAACAGCCTGTGATAAAATATTGCGCTAGGCGACACCTTTTGGTGAGCACGGAACAATGCAGTTTTCGTACCTGATGATAGATGTCACCATGCTCCGCTGTTTTGTCTCCACCACTGTGAAACGCATGTCTGACTAGAGAGACAAATTGTGTATTGTAATATAATTCACTTTCAAAAACAAATTTCTTACGCACGTCTTAAATGGTGTAGTATTTTAAAAGAAATTTTTTTTCCGTAATTTATTCAGTTTTATTTGATTATTTAACAACGTTGCTTCATAGTCTTATATTACGGCGTCGGAAAAGACACGAAAATACCATTAACTGAATAAAAAGAGCTGTAATGAGGCGCTCATGACTTAGACCCATTTGCAAGCATTATCCGGTATTTATAAAAACTACAACAAACTGTAGCCAGGACATGATATAATACGACCAGGATTCGAACTAGACAAAATTCAGGATCCAGTCATAACTCTCACTGATACACAAAACTCCTTGCCGTTTAATGACGGCGTTTTAATTAAATATTAAACGATTACAAATTAAGAATAATTAAGGACAAAAAAGCCGTCTTAGTCTGTTCCGCGGTACTAAATACACCAGTAGGCTACTTTTCTGAAGGGACTGAGGGAAATCACGAAGAATTTCAAGTCGTTATAAACTGCTTCTCAGCCAAGAACCGTACCTGCGACGTTCCAAGTATGAAGCACCAGATGCACCGAAACAAGACGGTCGGTATACCCAACAAGGAGGAAAACTTCACGATTTCATAATTTATCTAAGTTTATAGAGCTGGGTTCGGTTCTGTGGTGTCAAATGGGAAGATTGTGAACAAAGAGTTGAAGAGAAAAATATATGACGGAAACCTGCTTAGAATGTTGTATGGTAATTTTTCAAGATTCGCGAGGGGTGTAACGAGGGGGAACTGCACAAACTGTGGACTGGTGATCGAACGAAGCCCGAGACTTCTGGGATAGGAAGCAAGTTCACTGCTACCTGCCACACCGCAACGTTCGGCACGATACAAAGAAATCTCAAGCGGCAAACTTTTCGATTTATTTTCTAACAACTCATCCGGTCTTTGTAATACAAACTCCATTAAAGTTTTCTACGCTAAAGAAAACAAAAGAAAACCATTACATCCCATCAAGGTTCAACTGCACAGAGGTGAAATCTTGAAGATCCTTTCTCCGCAGTTGCTTTACCCGCGAAACAACTTGCAAGTATTCTTAATCACGCGTTCTATCGGAATTCGGGGAAGGTTAGCTGGAGGGAAGAAGGCGCAGAGACGAGTACATTTAGTTGTTAGCAGGGTAGCTCAGTCACTGAAGTGACTAGGTTACGATCCGGGCTACCGCAGAACTGGTGTTCGATTCTCGGCGGGGGTGGGGGGGGGGGGGGAGGCGGAGTTTTCTCTTAGCTGCTCTGTCTAGATCGGCTCTGGGGTCACCTTGTCTTCAATTGCTTTATCATCGGGGTTAGTGCGATAATGGCATACGGCTAAGCGCTCACCACCATAAACAAAGCCGAAATCTATAACAGACCACCACTCTCCCATCTAATTCTAATATTGATGGCGTGGTTCTTAATTCATTAATTAATCACACAGCACTTTTCACTTTTTCCACTGAAGTTCAGCATTCAAATGTTGTGGATTCGATCAAGGTAGGAGAAGAGGGCAGCCCCAAAAAGGCAGCTACAATATGTTAAATACACAGTGCACAACGGACAATACCCAACATAACAAACACGCAGCAGGCCAATTTAATGGCAAGAAAGGATCCCTTAAACATACATGCCTTATGCGGAAATCAAGCCAGCCACTGGCATGTACCTAAAATCGTGCAGCCCCAGGGATCCGAACGTTAACAATAACTAACCCATCAAAAGGAGGTTTTATGTTGGGTTCAGACGTTCCGTAAGAACATATTTACTTAGTATTCAGGGTGAGTGAGATGGTTAAAGTGCATGCTGAAGTGATACAGAGGAAGAATTTTGTCCGTCATTGCGATCATTTGAGGGTACTGACCGGTCACAGAAATCGAAAACGGTAAGGGAAAATAGGACTCTCACGAGGCAATGGGAGAAAAGTGCGTGATTAACTTACCTCAACTGACTACGCGTATATATTCAGGAAATTTCTCAGCTTGTCAAAAATCCCCCCTTCTTACCCTCGCCCGAGTGGAAACAAGATATTCTTTGCAATACTCGTAAAATTCTACACATGTCCTCATTTTAAATTAGTTACATCTAAACCACAAACACGTGCACATTTTTCTAAGCTCCACTTTAACATTATCATCTCGTCTGCACTGGCTGTGTCTATAGTCTGAACTACCAGCATTCGATTCTCGACAAGTGGCAACATTTTTCTCTTTGTTGCCGCTCTGCCTTCTGACCTCTTCTGGCCCACATATTTTTCTATCTAGGAGATACAGGGAGTATTGGGTGGGACTTGCAACTGATCACCATCTTCTGCATAATACCGAGGCTAACAATTAATATTCCTATCCCTGTACATCTTCATGACCTCATGCTTAATTATAAACTAGCATCAAAGTTCCGTCTCAGAGAATTTTACAATAATTCGTTACACGTGATTTACTTTTAGAGTGAAGACGGAGGCGTAAAAGATCTTTCCAATATGCTTTTAACTTCATAGACATTTTCTTCAAAGTACGTTGAAAATGCCTTCCAGCGACGCAAGGAATCTGTAGTGGTAATGAGCTTTAGATCTTTGTGTGTGGGAGTGGTGCCACTAAATATTGTCCTGAGGGACTGCTGCTAATCCTGTCACAAGGTCTGGTTTTGGAAGCTTCTCTGCTGCTTGATTCGAAACAAATAAATTTTGCAGGAGATTGGAAAAATGCCAGGAACTGAATTGGTTTTCGAAACCAATCCTTCAATCGGCATTCCATTCAACACTTGGACACAGAGAGTGCAGATATGAAGTCCCAGGCTTCAAACACTCGATTACGGAAATATTTTGTTACAATTGGACTTCATGTCCCACCTACCGAATGTAAGAATCATATAAAAGCAAATCAGTACACTACTTTTAAAATATCTTACCAAAAAAGTATCTTGATTTCACTTGCTCTTACAAAACGCTTCTTCAAATTGACGACAGTGCCACACACTGTCTCTACATCTTTACTGTTCAGAGTGTTACATTTAAATTGTCTTTGAATATCTGAATCAGTTGAGTCTCTCAGACTGCCCCTTCCGATATGAATTTTATTCTTTTCTAACGAACATCAAAATGTGACAAAATGTATGTGACAAAATGCCCGGAGGAGACTGAAGTGTATGTCAGTGGTAAATAGGGCTAAGGTAGAGAGAATTCTGGGATGTGGCACGTGTAATTTGCTAAATGGCACCGACATTTCGGATGAACCTACTGCCTACGTTTTTAGGATAGAAGAGTAAGCCGCGAGGGGAAAAAAGGCAAATAAATTAATGAAGGGAAAACATGAGAAGGAATGCGAGGGCTTCAGTAGTTAGGACAGGACACAGAGCATCTCTTAGCGTATTGAACTCAAAAGTTTTCGGATAAGCTAGCATTAGGTGGTGTAGCCTTCCACATAGACTTACTCCACCTTTCGGAAGTGTTTGGTAGAATTGTAAAGGATTATTTTATGGTAGCCCCTGCATGTAACAAAGGAAAGGAAGGTGAAGAAAATACATCCTGCCGAGACAGAAAAAGCTACAATTCTGCACCTTTGCTAGCTGCCTCCACTAGAATTTCTCATTAATTGTCATGCCAAATACGGACGGCAATATTGACGACCTGGTTTATATCACCAGCGGACGCTTTAATACTCTACTTGCTTTATTTATTACAGTGTATTTATTCTTGTTACATTTCTCCTGGTTAAAATACGTCTGTCACATGCAGCAATTGTGTGACCCGGTAACTTCGAGCACTAGGAACAAGAAAAGCATGTTATCGATAGAAGCCTCAAAAGCACCGAGTGTTTTACAGCCCGTCATGTGATAAACAGTGGAACATAACAGATTGCTTCTTGTTAGCACGGTCTGCTTAAGACGTGTAATTTTCCAAAATATACAGAATTTTACACACAGTTCTGGCATTAAAGCTGCTAATCGGAGAAAACTTTGGGCATCCATACAATGACAGAATACTTACTTTGCTTGCATTAGTTTCAGAAATACTTTTTGTGCAAAAAATGGAAACGTTCCAAATTAACTTTGTGTAATCAGCACTAAATCCAGACTGGTTCTGGCGCCATTCCAACCCCTACCAAACAGGTACTACGGGTACTTTTTCAGGGTAAACCTGCCGGATAGTAAAGCTGACCACTCACCAGCATCTCACGACAAAGCCTAAGAAAGACTGGAGCTAAATCTCCATTCCCCCCTATTTCACGGTCTGTGCTTGCTTTAGTAAGAGTACTTCTCCTGTTAAGGTGAGAGCAGTGCCATTTTTTATCGATGCCGATACTGTTTATCGCGATTTTAAACCAAACTATAAAAATCGCTAAACTCACGTGTCCACTGTCGTAATATGGGTTACAGTCATTAATAGGTATGCCCTTCAGCGTGCGTTAATTTTCGTTATCTTACTCCAAATCCTATGCTCTCTTGTCTTCGTCAAAGATCCGTTTCCCGACCTCTGCATTCCGCATTTCGTGCAAAAAGTGACTGAAAATATCAACTCATCTTTAAACAATATGAGTGCCCAGAAAATATGCTCCGGTCTGTACGTTGATTGAAAAAACCCACGAATTCAATGCAAAATACCTCATACGGTAGTCGTTCTGCGGGAAAGTGAAAAGCGATTTTTAGGCGCGTTCGCGGAATTGAGAAAGGCGACCGTTAGTTTCGTCACGTCCTTCTGTCCGTCCATCTGTCTGTCTGCATGGAACAACACGGCTCCCAGTGGACGGATTTTCATGAAATTTTATATCTGAGCATTTGTCGAAAATCTGTCGAGAAAATTTAATTTTCATTAAAATCTGATAAGAATAACTGGTACTTTACATAATGATGTATGCACTTTTATGACAACATTCCGCTCAAGTCTTTTTAGAATGATAAACGTTTCACACAAAATTTTTAGAGCAAATCAAAACACATTTTACGTTCAGTAACTTTTTCATGAAATCGTGCCGTTTATGTAACGTAGAAAAATATGGCACAACCAGACAGGCCGCAGAAGACAATATAGGATAATACGGCGCATGCGCTTTGCACGCTGGACAACTACGGCTACAGACACAGTCCGAGAATGTAATATGTTGCTTTTCCACGGTAATAATGGTTAAGCGAACGCGCCTCAATATTACGTTGTAAGTACATTGCCTCTCTTGTTCATGCTTACCCTGAGAGCCTCCAAGCAATCGTTGGCATGAACCATGTATTACGTAAGATCCAAGAGAAAACTTCCACGCGTTACTACCCTTCCATAAAAGCTGCAACTTCTTTCAGTCCCAAAGAAAAATAACAGGAAATTAACCCATCCATTTTCAACCAATATTCCGTGTTAAGGGCAGCATTACCAATTCACAAACCTTTCTATACTTTTAACAATAATTTTAATACCTTGGGCCTTACACATCATGTAGGTCTTATTCTAAAACACTGGAGTTCAGGAACTAGTAAAGTGGCGGTCTTCATTCGAAAATGGAAAATAATTCGAGGCGTTCATGCACTGTTTATGTCTTCTTTCCTAGATGCTTGAAAAGTTTCAGGAGTTGGACAGACTGAGTTTTTGTTTATACAGAAGAAGAAGAAGAAGAAGAAGAAGAAGAAGAAGAAGAAGAAGAAGAAGGAATTCTCAGACACGTAGAAAGGAACGCGTACGTGGGAACTGAAACAACTAGGCTTAACACTGGACAAAAACAATAATGATGGGAAATATTTCGGTTGCTTATTTCTCTTTTATCTGTTACTGTAGTGGAACAGGAACGGTAGCTGATCACCCAAGTGACAGCCGCTAAACTCTGTCATGAACGCATCACGACGAAAAAATCAGCTTTTTTCTTCTTCCACCCCTCTATGCTCTTTCGGATGGTTCGTTATTTGTCAATTGGACATACCGCTCTTTGACATAATGCCAATAAACTTACCCACAAACAATTTTACCTTGAACAAAATATCTACAATTGTTCTACAGAATGTTCAAATTACGACGCAGCAACACGCTTGCGTCAGCAAAATCGAGAGAGCCTGGACTACTACACAGATTAGGTCTCTCTTCCGACAGGTCCATAGCTTTTTCCAAAGCCAGTTCTCCACAGAGTGCGACCTAGTGTTTCTTCCTTCAGATTCCAGCATCATGGCATAATATCAAGCAACACAATTATGACCGAAAGTCACGATCAAGTAGTTAGCACACCTGCTTCATACAGTAACACAAGAACATATCGAGGAATACAACTCTGAAAGAACGTCACGCTCAGGTAGATAGAAATTTGCTTGTGTTTAGCAGGTAGTCGGCTTGAATATACACCGGGCAGCCATCTACAATAATGAGGTGTTCCGTGCTTTCCGCACCCTGGCAAAGATAAAGAAAGGATGACACATTAGCGACACTCCATGATCATCTCTTGAAACCCCGGTAGGGGCGATATCTTCTACACCCGTCCAGAACGGCTTCGGGGCCCAACCAACCTCCCATACAATGGGTACCGAGTCACTCCTGGGGGTAAAGCGGCCGAAGCGTGGCCTTAACTACTTACCATATCTATCACCGAGGTTAAAGGAAGAGTATAGCTATACCTCTAATCCAATTCTATTTCTTCATGGGAGGTTATAGGGTGAAATTTAGCTTTTACCTTTTTATGAAAAACGCTTTAACCGTCCTAAATTTTCTTTATTTTCTATCTTTTCATCCGATTCGAAATCATAGGCCTTTATCTCACGCATTTAAACCAGCGTCATTACACAATCTGACGGCACAACTGGAGTCCTCAGGAGCCCAAAGATCCTGATGTTTACGCGGAGACACAAGAAAACAGAGTCCTCCCATGCACGTGAGTGTTCTGGGGTTATGACAAACCGATGGCCAAGAGTAATGACAATCACTAGCTGATCCCCACCTGTGACAGAGTTATCAACAGTTACGATAAAAAAACACGCTTTCCGTGTATATACAAAAGTATATTTTACGAACTGCTGCACAATAGTTACACATGCACCTACATATTGCGGCTGAACTACTCAGCCATCATCAGGGAGTCATGCTCTACAGACGTAAGCAGCGTACAAGCCGAAACATGTAGGAGCATGTTAACTACTGTGCAGTATTTGGTAAGAAATAAGCCTGTATGGACAAAACAACTGCACGGAAAGTGTATAATATTAAACACGCTTTCCGTGTGTTTGAAGCAGAAGAGAAGGGGGCGAGAGGCTACGTTTTTGGTTTTGAGTCTTAGCTTGGTGATCAGCTGTCCTGGTAATTAAACAATGGAATATTTCTTAAAGAATTCATGGCTTCTTTCTTCCACAGATTTCCTAAACCACAGTTCCTAGTCGTCTCAATCAGATACACAGTCTGACACTTGAGATACCGCTGTTAATTGAATGAAGATGGAGGAAGTACGTAACGCTGCCAACCTCCGAGTCCACATCTCGCAAAACCCCACTATAGCCACCCGAACCACAACGGCAGTTTTCTTACCCTGCGATCAATAACATCGAAACTGTGCCTACACCCTCTTCCACAGCCCCTAGACGAACTGTTAAGAAGAGCTGGAATATATATAGAGAGACCTCAAGCGTAATTAAGGCAATTCTGCCTGCGTTCTGTTCACTCACGTGCAGATGGGTGACCAGAAAGCAGAGCATTAATGTGTGTTGTTCCTGCAATGTAGGCTGTGACCTCTGTCCGACGGGTCACTAATGATTATGGCGACTTCCCAATGTGAGCCGCAGGATAATTCCATAAACAAGAATAAACTAAAAATAACTGGAACCCGAAAATTTCCCAGACCCGTTCAGAGTAGTTACCGTTTCAGCCATCATTATCACATGAAAAATGTAGAAGTTGAACCGTAAATATTACTTCTGCGTACTAAGTTAGCTTCGTCGGAATAATACGAGACAAAGGATAATTACACGCTAATTCAGCTTTATGACTCTTTATACACACAGGCATATCTGTGATCTACTACGGTACTTTCCCCCCAAAGTGCCAAAACATTTTTTAGAATGAAGAACGTCTTGCTAGGATGAACCCCGCCTGAATTTGAAGAATACTTCGTGCTGCATAGCATTTAAGCCTATAAGAGCAATTTTAGCTTCAACAGACTTGAGTCAAGCACTAATGATGCAACTATATACATATCAGTCTAGGCTACATCCTTAACAATATATACACGTAACGTATAATTAAAAATACTTGTGCGTATTCAAAATATTGTAGCTACAAGTAGATTACTGTCGTATTTTATCAAACCAGTTATAGTTTATAGTGCTCCTTTAATTTATTCGTATCGTAGTCCGTACCTCTTCTACCTACTCACAGGAGGTGTCGAGGTTGTTTATTTTCACTTGATCACACTCAGACACACACCACAGTCGGTAGGATTCCTCTGGACGAGGGATCGGCCAGTCGCAGAGACCTCTACCTGACAAACTCAAACAATCACAAGAGACAAACATCCATGCCGCCGGTGGGATTCGAACCCACGATTCCAGCAAGCGCTCTGCTGCAGACCCACGCCTTAGACCGCGCGGCCACTGGGATCGGCCTTTAATTTATTAATCCACTTATTACACTTTTAGTACGTAATGTATATTTTAAGATCACAGTTTCTGACTTTCAGGCATGCCATTTTTTTTCTTTCCGAGGAGTCATAGCCCTCAAAATCGGTGCGTCTTCCAAGTTCTTATTTTTCTGATTATCCAAAATTTTCGTCTGAATTTTGAAATCATTTTATTCTAGTCTATTTGTTTTGATGTAATATTTTAATTACTCTTCTTCATGACACGGTTAACACAACATTACGGCAGGAGCAACGAACACACGAAAATGGAAATTTCTTTACAGGCCGTTGCTTGCGAAACGGGCAGGAGGCCTACTGAGTTTCCTACGGTTCTGATTAAATGTAAACAACTCGGCGCATTAACTTCCATAACTACGAACACATAAATCACAGAGAGACTGACTGGGCCGACCGAAATCACCGACCACTTAACCCTTCAAAGTCTATAGTTTACTCTACCTACCACCAGGTTTTAACCTTCAGAAATTCTACGTTCTCCCTGTAGTGTGCAACTGTGTTTTGTATGGCTGTGACAGCAAGCAGCATTTATTTCCCCATACAGCATTAACTGACTAATGTTTTCTTCTAAACCGGGACGCAGTGTGTTTACTGCTGTGTAGGACCTGAATCTTTAAATATAACCGAGAATAACTTTCTTCTTCAAAGGGTCACATTTGATAGGCAGCGATAAGCAATCCACTAGGCTGTTTCAGTCAGACCTATGCACGCACATAGCACGCTTTATTAACTGCTTCTTCTTATTTTCCGCCTGTGGCGCTACAGCCGTCCTCGGGTCTAGGCCGCCTAATCGTTCAGGTTTAGAGATCACGAACAGAGCGACCGACTACACTTGGCAGGAATCCTCTAGACGAGGGATCGGCTCCTCGCAGAGACGATTCTTTTCCTTCAAGACAATTCCTATCAAAATTCTGCAATATTTCTCCTCCATTGCTTACCTTTACCAAGAAGCTTAAAATTTGTGGTTTTTATGGAGGTGACTCCGAATAATATGGGATATAGTTGGTGGTAGCGTGCTACTCCGAACTTTGGTAGATATCTACTAGGCTGTACGGCGTTACGTTCCAGAAAATAATATTCATCATATGGTGATATACTCTGTCTCCACTTCGGACTAAACAAATTCGTAATATGTGTATTATTTGGGACAGTAGTGTTTTGAACGTGGTTTGAAGGCACATGAAATAAAAGCACTAGGTTTTCATTCTGTTGATTCATATTACTTATTTTCCTTCAACTCCTACTTCAGTTAATTCTCTTTCATATTTTATTTTCGTCTTACACATCCTGTTATGTTTTATAGTACTACAGATTAGAACGTAAACAGCTGTGTCGACGGCAGTTACATATTAGTTTGCAGTTTCCTTTCTCCTTCTCCTTCTCCTTCTCATTCTTCTTCTTCTTCTTCATCTTGTTTTACTTCTCCTTTACCTGTTCTTTATTGTTCCTTTTCTCCTTCAGCGCTTGGTGCAAAATTGTGATAACAACGAACAGCGAACTGAAATGCGAAGATCAGCAATATGTGCTGTACTAGACTGACAAGCCAAATAAAATACTATGAAGAAAAAATTTTCTGATCCGACCACACGTTTGTGTCCCGGGTCTGATTAAAATAAAACACACAAGAAACAGGAGAAAGACAATTACTTTGGTTGAGGAAACCAAAAGTTTGAACAATTTTCGCCACCTTTTTCCCAGGCTCAATTCATCTCTTAGGGGCGAACAATCATTGTACCAAAATGTAAAGTGGGAAATGTTATGAAGCGACGGAGTGTCCTCACTTGTTGAACACAACAAAATTAAGGGACCGAGGGACCGGGGGGGGGGGGAATACGCAAGCGGCGGGTCTTTGCCAACTTTCATATTTTTTGAAGACCACTGTGTGAGACAAGAAAAAGAAGAAATTGAGAGTTATTTTTTGTTCCAGCACTTAGGTCTATGCAAGAAAAAGCAGAGGAAGACGAGATTTCAGGGGATGGAGTGAGTGAAAAGAACTCTGCTTTGGCATTTCTTTTCAACTTATTGCAAATTACTTTTCTTTGCTAGCTGTGCGATGCCACACTGTAATTTGAAGACAATGGAATATCAATATTCACTTAAAGTTAAATTGTCAATACAATAAAATCCATGAAAAATCGAAGGTGTTCTAGGCGAATAAGATGAATTTTTTAAATTAGATTTTGTTTTATTAAAATCTGATTTTTTGTTGAAGTTGCACTTCGTCTGGATTCCATCAGCTAGATGCACTTAACGCCAATTATTTCTTAAAATAATACTATACTGGACATGTTTCCATTGTCTAGCTTAGATCTGATAGACACGGCATTTCGGGAACTGACGTTGCTTTCGTCTTCGGCCAAAGTAATATTATATATAAATGAGAAAGTAATATTAAAATGGTTTTCAGAGAAATGGGGTTGATAACAACTGACACACGATATAAGTCAAATGGAAAGACTTTCTAAACAAGAGTGTAAGTCTAGTGGTTCATAAAGGACAAACCCCTTTGACCGGAATATTAATTACAGGCCACTATAGAACGTCCTGTAGGATAGAATTCAGTGTTCGCATAATAGTATATTTTAAAATTATTCATCCTAAAACAAATATCGTCAGCGGTCTACAGGCCACAAAAAGAAACCGCTGAAATAAAACTTTTTTTCTTGCAAAGAAAGGTATGTAATGGAGCGAAACAGTCCCTGTATATTATTACGGATCACTAAATCACTTACTGAAGAGTTTCAGGGTAGTACATTTTCCTGGGATGCACAGAAGCATTTCATTTCCTGAAATTATATCCAGCGTTTCTCCAACTGTCATTCACGTTTTAAAAATAAAACCCAGAGAGTACAGGACGTCTGAAGGTAATCCAATCCAGAAACCGGAATGCAGCCGGGATAAATGTTTCAATTCGAGACAAAGTTTATTACTGTGTGTGGTTACATCTTAGCTGCAGTGTTGCAGAAGACTCCTACATTTAACTCAGAACAAAACCGTCTGCAGCAGCGGAGCTAATCTTTATAAAGGGTGTTGTTTCTTAGAGTAACTAAGCCGTAAAACATGACGAAGTAGAGAAGGCCTACCGATAAACATCTGCAGACTCTGTACCACGACATTACATAGACGCGTGTGGTGAGTGAGCTTCATGGCCTCACTGCTGTACCATTGTATATAGGCTCCCCTAGTACCCAACGAATTGGCAACGAAAAGAGTTTCAAAAGTACAAATGATCTCGACATCAACAGTAGTGCTCTCTGTCTCTCAGCAATTTGCCTTTTGAACTTCAGAGCGCATTTACAACGGAAGTCTCGTTGGGTTCTGACAGATATACAGTAGGTTGCGTTTTAAACATCCTTAACTAAATGACTATTCTCTTGGGGATATCTGTGAATACCCTTTCAGTATAATTACTGCATTTTGTTCACTCTCCGAACAAAGTGTAGTACAAGAAATGCAAGCTCGGTTGTCCATACACTTTTACAAAAAACGATTCCTCGTAGAATAAATAGACGGAGATAAAAAAATAAACATTTATTATGACCTTACACATTTCTTTAAAATGTGTATTGGCACTGTATACTCATTTTATTTAGCGATGCTGTCGCTACCTTGTTTTACAGCGTGAGTAAGACCATGATGCCCAGAAATTACAGTCTCTATAGGTGTATATCGAGCTGAAGGTAGAACCAATCTAGTAGTTTATGCAGAATGATTTTACCTAGTGCTATTAGCCCTACAAAGGGAAACTTTACTGCATTAGGCGCTGGGGTACTGCGCTTCAAGCCGGAAGGTCGCGTATTCGGTTCCCGATGGTTTCATTGGAAATTTTCATTCACTTGATCCTTCCGACCGCACTAAGGCCCTGGGGTCGATTCAGGCTCTAAAGGAAATGAGTACCATTGGTATTTCCTGGGGGCAAAGGCAGCCGGTGCCTATGGCTGACAACCTTACCACTTTCATTTGTCAACTGTCTGGAAATTCTGGGAGCTTCAACCTCCTGGAGCCCTAAGGGCCTACCCAGGCATGTGCAGGGATAGCTTCAGCAAGTCGCGCTGTAATATTCAGTACTGCACAACTGAAAGATTCCAGTTTGATCAAATTGGCAGACATGCTAAAATAAATATCTGGGATATGACCCCGAGTATTTGAGTAAGTAGTAAGGGAGAAACTTTCTGCTTCCATCCTAACAGCAGAAAAATATATTTTAAGATGAAACCGATACTAATTTAAATACATGGAACTCCTATGGAAGAACGGAGCACAATGGCAGCATCGCAAATAATATCCATGAGACAAAATATTGGAAGGCATTTTTATACCTTTGTTAGAAAAGTGGTGCTGCTTGAGTACAGTCATCAATCAGTCCAATAAGAGTGAGTGTTATTGTAAAGAATACGTCCTATAAATCTGTGGAAAAGCACAAAACAGTTCACTGACCACGATGTTAAGGAAAGCGCCGCAATTGGCCTGGTTTCTTTACGTCGCTGCAACTCCAAGAGCATATATACGAATTCCGACCTTCAAATACCTCCATGTCACGCTATTTCTACCGCTAGAGAGGAAATGTTCTGCTTAGGGAAGGAATTTCCGGCCTCACCATCCTTGCATTAAAGGCTGAAATATTTTCGAGCTTCTGTTCTACTTACTCTGCCCTCAGCAACATCTTCGTACTCTTTACAGATACAACCTTCCTGTACTACGAAGGGGCAGCAAACTAAACTGCAGAGAATGCAACAGGCCGGTCCAATCTACAGTCATTGTAATTCACTGCTACTGAGACGTGTTTAGAAAAGATCTTAAATGGTGATTGCACTGTAAAATACAGAGGTAACTCGTTTACAGCGAACTGCACGGAGCAGACACATTTTTGAGAAGCTAACAGTCATTCAGCTAATGAAAAAATCTGCAGCCTTTTGAACAACAAACATTTTAACTGTCATGCTTACAGGAACCCACCATTTGCTTCTAAATCCAGTAATCACATTTTCTCTCTGCTCATAAAATCTTCTGTAATTATAATTTCGTCTTTACTCTTTTAATATTATCGAATGGTATTCTTCTTTCTGCTTTTCATTTCGAAATTTCATATGCACTTCTGACGTCTGTATGAGTGCTACAGTCCTGTCCATCTAATCGTTTTTGATTTTATCATACCAAAAAAATTTTTGAGGGGAATATGAAAAGTGAAGCCCGAATTCTGCAATGTTTCCATCCGCGTGTCATGTCCTCCATCTTAGCTCTATATAATCTTTTCTACACCATATTTTCGAGCAGCTTGTTCTTCCGTAAATGCATTATTTGACGCGCACTTCATTTATAACTTACTTAAAAATTACATCATACAATATACGACTTATCAGTATCCTTTAATTCATGCTAATTCTTACATATTTCGGTACTCGGACCGTTATCAGAAAATTCGTATCGGTGTACGTCGTTGTGAATAACTGGCTTTTATGTTAACTGGCCTTTAACAATAATTCTTAAACACATATTAATCAATACGAATACGTATTTGACGAACAAATTACTAAAATATTACATGCATTTAGATGTGATTATGTGGCGACGAATCTTTCTCTAAAAAACCAGTTCTACTAATAATGGTATTCTAGAAGTCAAAATAGTTTGGGGTGCATAGGTTGATAAATACAGTTTCAAAATGTGTTCCGGTGCTTTTAGTGTTATTTAGTACTACAATCCTCAATCTACGATTTTCACGCAGATTTACGGACTGTTTTGCCATGCTAGAAAGCAAAAGTTAAAAGTAAAGATTTGTACATTTTGTACCTTTCAAGAGACATATGGACAAATGCGAAAAACAAAACTTTTGTTTTTTCTATGGTATTCCTGTTAATTTTTTACACAGGCAGACTCGATTTTTGGTTACTTTACGCATCCTGCGGAACGAATTGACCCTGCAAACTCATAACATAAAGCAAACAGCCAAGTCTATTAAAGACGAAGCTTACCAGAAATTCAATAGTCTAAACTTATTATTTTGCTTGTATTCGCTTAGCAAATGTGGACAATGCTTAACAGTTTGAAGACTAAGGTTAATCAAAATCACATATAAAATTAATTTTCTACTTCCACTAGAAAGACTGATCGGTGAAAGCTGTGTAGGGAAGTAGTGACAATTTACTGCGAGACTTTAAAAACGCAAAAACACAGTGTGGACAAAATATAGAGTGTCTAGTGTTCAGCCTGCATGCAGGTATACAATGTGCCCAGCTGAAGGCGGAACGCGCCCACAAAATTTAAACCCGCTCAGAGCTGCCTTGCTGCACAGCGACCGATGATGTCTTCAGATCTGCCGTACACAGTTCCACGTTAAAAAATGCCTTCGTGATAACCACCGGACTTCGCATGGTTAAAACAAAAGTTAATACATTTTAACGAGACACAATCCTGTCACGTATAAATTTCGTCGAAGACAAGTTAAGTACTTACGAATTGTACTTGAAAAACACAGAATCTAGAAAGGGAATTGGAGTGTCAGTGTGAAAATCATTTTGCTGTGGAGAAAATGTCACTCCAGTAATCGGCCATCCTTGCTTCGAATCCCGGGAGGAACTTTCTGAGACGCGGGGATAAACAGGTGTTTGGCTCCTGGTCTGGTTACATGCAAGTGGAAGATGTACTTCGGGTCTTAACAAACGCTTTCCACGTTTGATTAACTTAGCTTCTGGCAGAAAGTATTACAAATCAGCTTTCAATATTCTCGATGCTTGCCGAGGAAATTAGGCGAAAGGCTGGCGCATTCAGTCACCAACTTTCTTTTCCTGTCACTTTATTACATATATTCCAAAGGAAATGCCTGTCATGCACATAGCCACTCACTCTTCGTTTGAATTTTAAACAATACAGACCGTCGTACAACAGTTTAAAATTTTTTAAGTATTGAAACGTGTGTGCGCTTAATCAGCCACCATCTTTCGACTGTTATGTACCGACATACAGAGACGTAAGGGAAGTAACGAATAATTAATTGCTCACGCAAAAGTTGTGCAAAAAGTCATCGTTTATTTTCCGTGTAAAAATGTAAAAATACTGTATTTAATATTATACATATTCCGTGCAGTTCGTCTTCTACACACTAGTTTTACTTCCAACTACTGCACAAAGCTTGGTTTTCTGCACTGCTACATGTTTCAGCCACCTACTGCAGCCACCATCAGGGAGTTATAGTATTACAAATACACAAGCAACGTATCGTATGTCAGTAAACGGTAAACATACATACATTAGCATTGTGCAGCAGTCAACTGATGTACAGTATCACTTACGATTAATCATATTAAAATAAAAGTGCAGTATTAAAGGTATACACTCTTGTATTTTACGTTTTAATACTACACTTGCAGTTTAATCTGAATAATTTTTACAAATACTGTACATCAATTGGCTGTTGCATAACGCTGATGTATATATGTTTACCATTTACTGACATACAATATGATGCTTGTGTCTTTATAACATGACAGCTCGCCGATGATGGCTACAGTAGGCGGAAGAAACATGCAGGAATGCAAAAAACTAAGCTTTGAGCAGTAGTTAGAAGTAAAACTAGTGTGTGTAAAAATACTGCTTCCTCGACTACAGATGAGACAATTACTATCGTCCACGTCTGTCACCCACTGTGTTCCTCCAGTAAATTCCTTCGGATTAAGACTGTGTCTGCGCAGAGATTTAACGCACAAACAAAAGAAGAGCTGCAACGCAGTCGGGTGCACATAACAACGACTGGCGTTTATGCAGCTGAGTTTGACGGCGGTAGTACCACCAGGGATTAGATTTCGAAATGGAATTAACAGGTTGCTATATAGGAGTTCTGTTCATTAAACACCAGACAAAATTTCCAAAAAATTATCGTATCTATATGTTAGCCCTTGTGGTCAAGTAAGACTGATTTAAGTAACTTTGCCGTCTCCTCCATCCGCCTCACGTGACAATTTAAATGCTTCGGTGGCAGTTTTCTTTAGTTCTTTAGAAATTTGGTACTCACTTTTTCTAAACTTATTTTTATAAAGCATGATCGCGGGAAGTTGGGCAAAGGTGTTAATAAATATTTAGATATGGTAAATACAAGAAACAAATTCACACAAGTTTATGACAATATATTTCAAAAGTAGTAATCATTTAAAGCTATTAATAAACAGTACTCCTCGACACCGGTTTAACATGCTGCTGAGGAAAACCTCAGCACTAATGATACCATAGAATATATTTACTCTGGTTAACGTCGGTAAAGGACAGGAGCTGCTCGCGCAATTTCGTTACTTCATAGCCACACCCGTTAGGTTAGTAACTTCAGCACATCACCAGTCTGCCCGCCAGTTAGAATATGAAAGTAAGGGACCCATATAGACCAAACCCTATACACTAGAAAAATGTTAAACTTTTAGAACCAACTTTATTCCACTTTACTTAGGTTTGTGGGCCGGGATAGCGTAGTCGGCATAGCGACTCGCTAGGAGCTACACGGTCAGGGGATCGGACCCGGTGGGGGCGAGATTTTCCGCACCCGTCCAGACCGGCCCTGGAGCCCACCCATCCTCCTGTACAATGGGTAGCGGGACTTTCTGGGGCTAAAGCGGCCGGGGCGTGGGGCTAGCCACCCCACACCTTCTAGCGCCGAGGCAAACGAAAGGGTAGAGGTATACCTCTACTCTCCCTTTGGCTTTAGGCCTGTGTAGGGACCCCTTTACCCTTTTTTTAGTTAGGTTTGTTTAACAGCCTCTTACTTAAGGTGTCAAAAGAAACCACACTTATATTTTTTTAATCTTTTGACAGATACTGAGGAAACCTGATATACTGCACTCATTTTTTATTAAAATACTGAGGCACGATTTGTTACGTTTAATTGGTTTTAAGGCCATCATAATATAATGGGATAAATGCGTTGACAATCCAACCAACAAAGGATCACCTAGAAGGAAAACGTATCAGACAGAAGTTATAAAATGTTCTTAGAATAAACACATTGGATATTACAAAGTGTTTGAATAAGAGTAACTGATTTCTATAAAAAATCATAATACAAATGGTGGCCACGTACTAGAATACATGTGGCCACCGAATGTTGTGTCCAGTTCCCTGCTGTCGCCCTGTTACAGCGCTGATGTCCGCTGGATTTACAAACCATTGCGTTTACGAAGATATAATACACTATTAATGTGCAATGACAGCACCACCCAATTCCAGGCAACTTCAAACGGCGTATTTGATCCTTTTGGTTAAGTTTCAGTTTGACTTATTTAACGAGTTGACAGAGTGAAATTTAGTAAACCCTAAACGCATTAACCAACAAATATACCGGTACCTAGATATTTATCATAAAGCAATCTCCACTACGCGCCCAGTCGTTGAATTATATCAAATATTATTCCGTAAACACAGCGTATCTGGTTAAGTGAAATGAGTGTGATCAAACATTCACAATTTCCAGTCAAAGCACGTCTAAAGCAATACAGGCATATCATGCAGTGCAGTTGTGCTTGCGGGTCACCTGTGTAAAACATGGCTGTTTTGTGGTACACGGAGGACACCCTCGACCACTGAGGCCCATCTTCATGGCGGTGACACTGACAGGTGTGGAACAAAACAAGAGAGTAAAAAAAATGAACTCCATTGTGGGGTATCCACTGTCAAGACGCATTTCCCCATGTTATCTGAATTTAATTTCTTGTCGTAGATGTAAGTTCGGAGCTGCAAATCTAATCAGCAGTGCCATGTGCGACTTGAGATTTTCACAGCTTTGTTGAAGGAGGTCCAGATCTGTTGGGATATGACGCCATGTTTATGGGTACACAGCTACTGAAGTCTGGCAAGAACTTGCTACCTAAACATTTAGAGTAGCCCAAGAAGAGTGGATTATCCAGAAGATGGAGGCATCAAGTACCTCCGAAATGTCGGTAAGCATTTACCACACACACCACGTATTGTCCCAAAAATATTTCAATCTTCAAAGGTAAGATGTTTCGGTTTTTTATTTCTGTGGTACTTTACGGCTTTTAATAATAACTTATGTTGATGAAAACGGCTTGATGTGTCAAGTATTGCTGTAAAACACAAAAAACCGTCAGAGGGCTTCTGAGCAACATACGTACGTCATTCGCAAAATGGCAAGGTGGTGCGAGTATATATTCCATGCTTGAAAGCAAAGAGTTCACACTTTTAAGCACAACGTTCTAGAAAGAACTCAACTAATGAGTGCATCCCTCCAACCCTTCACAGGATCTGCTGGTTCCAGGAGGTTGAGGCTCCCAGATTTCTAGACAGTCGGCACTTGAAGTTGGTAAGGTTGTCAGCCTTACGCACCGGCCGCCTTTACCCCCAGGAAAAATTCCTGGTACTCATTTATGTTAGAGGCTGAGTGCTACAGACAGGACTATGTCAATGAAAAATTCCAATGACACCATCGGGAACCGAACCCGCGCCCTTCCGGTTTGTAGCGCAGTGCCGCAACCAACTGCGCCACCGCGGCCCCGGATCTGCAGAAGTAGGCACATATAAAGTACGCAGTGTAAGGCATTATTATTAGTAAGTGCGAAATTTGGTGATTAATTCCATCAATGTACGTTAACAACAGGTTACATTTATCATGAAAGATTTTAGAGTTTCCAGTTTTTGCAGCTTTTCTGAGTTTGAAAATAACAAAATGAGATTTCCAACTCGCACATCAGAGAATATGAATATTACTATCTTTTGGGATGTGGCGACGTACAATCTGGTAGGTATGTGTAGACGTTTCTGAGAAACATGTTCTATCCTTCTTGATAGTAAAAGGACGTCGAATACGTACGCAGTTTTCTCCGAAACGTCCGTGCATTACTACAGGACTATAAGGCGCCACACCCAAGAAGGCGGTAATATCCATGGTTACAGTAGGTTTTGTTTCGTTAAGTTGGCCCTTGTAATAACATCTGACAAGAGGGATACGTTTCTACGTAACAGCGCTCTCCCGCTGAGCATAGTTTTGGACTATCGCGTTACTAAATACATCCGTATTAATTAATATATATGGGAATAGGATACAAAACACGCAGACGTTTGGAATCAAAGCAACAATAAGCCATGGAACAAAAGTCTCGTTTCTGCTTTCTATTGAATAATTGCGAGGGTCGACAAGGCCGGAACTACGGAGTGGGGGCGAGGGGCGGAAAACTGAATGAACCAGAACCCCCACGACTTCAGCCCTCCACCATTAATATAATCAATTTATATGTCCAAGAATAATTAAAACATAAAATGTGACTACATGCAGTGCAGTTGTCGTACGTTTAATTAAAACCAAGACATAATTTGATTTTAAAACTTCTGGAACTGAACTCTCATAAAATGGATTAAACCGAACAAGGGATAGAGAGGGACAAATCAAGATGTTTCTTCTAGTGATTTTCACAAATATCCTTGAAAGTTGGTAAAATTAAATTTGCTGATATTTTGAGTAAATTAAGGTTTCGCTGCGAGCGTTAACTTCACTGAATGAGTCCTTAGTTGGGTAATGTAATCGGAAGCAGTTTGAACTTCAGTAATGTGCAAGAAAGTGCAGGGCCCCTTTTAAGGACCAGATCTTTTGGTGTGACCAATCAGACACTATTACGGATGTAATGGTGGGTATGCAGAAAACACTGTCCTTGGGTACATTTCTTTGTAGACATGAGGCCGGGAAAGGTTCGAAATTGAAGGGCGTAGAGTAATATACTACGACACTAAATTCAGTTTTACGCTTATTTTCTGGAAGAGGAAATATGTTAGGGAAGGCACTCTTGAGGATTTCTAAAAAGCGGAATTTTTTAATAAGCCACCACTAGAGAGATCCAGAAAATTTAACTGAGAATTAATTAGGTTTTCGTTTTTTATATATTTCTATTATTAAACCACTGAATGCACACGATCAACACATACAATTGTATAATTTTTATATATCCTCCGACATGTTTCGGTACTACAGCATAATCATCAAAAAGTTAATATTCCAAGTACTCTGAAAACCAGTTAAAATGTACAAATTACATTCGCATATAGCTTGCCTCAGGTAAGTTCTGTATGTATACAGAAGTTAGCTTAGGCAAGTTACATACAATCATTGCATGTGTAATTTGTATATTTTAACTGCTTTTGGAGAGGACTTGGTACATTAACTCCCCGCGAATGGTGCTATAGCACCGAAACATGATGGAGGATTTATAAAAGTCACACGACTGTGTATGTTCTATGTGAATTCGTTGGTTTAATAATAAAAGTATAAAACTGGGTAAAAATGTACGGAATAAACAACCCTAAAGTTACGTTTTCGTGCCTGTTGTCACGAACTATATTACAACCTGTAACAGATAATTTGAAATGTTTAAAATGTTCCTGCAGAACATGACAAAGGCTTAGATCTTTCCCGAAGAACTTACGCTGTTCTTTTTCAAGTAGAACACACAGCATTCAAACTAACAAAATGGTTTCTTAGTATTTTAGATATTACACGTAACAGTATCTGTGGAGTACTCCTATATGCTTCGATTCCTCCTGGGATCACCAACAGTGATTCGTGTAAACGCATGAATTACACAAAGACAGTAGCAATATATATGTATGTTAAGACGACACAAAATGTATAAAAGGTGGTGTTTTTCTCCACATAGGCTAGGAAGAGATGAAAATCAATAATTTTAAAAGTAGGTTACCAATTATGTACACGCTTTCTGTTACCACAGGTTCCGACTGAAGTAGTCAGATATATTCTGGGGCTAAATATCATCACACGTTTGTAGTCTTTAAGGGCAAAGGTCGCTCCGTGACATGCCATTGAAAGCATAGAGGGGAAGTAGAAGTATAGGTCTACCCATGTCTAAACTCGGCTGTAGGTGGGGTGGTTGGTCAACGCCAAGCCCTGGCCTTTCCCCCTTGGGAAATAGCCCCGGTATCCCTTGAATAGGAGGCTGGGTGGGCCCCAGGGCTGGGTGGTCTGGACGGGGTGTGAAAAAACTCACCTACACAGGGGTTCGAACCCTGAACTGTCCAATCCGTAGCCAGTCGCTATACCGACTGTAGTCTTTAACACAAAGAGAACAGTTTGCGTAAAATCTGTACGTACATTTACGGTCTATCCTGCACTAACTGTGGCACGCATAACTCAAATTATTCTTTAGTTACCGATATCGAAAGAAGAGCTAATTACAGATTTAAACGGTTCGTCATGGTGGCACCTAAGCTTGTAGGAAAAAAACATTCCTTAACATGATTTGAATGTTTTTCGAATATCTACCACAACGTACATTTTAAGGATCCTATATTAAATAATGTTACAGTGGATCACACTTCAGTAGTTCGCACGCTTGCTCGGTACTATCAGTGATAAGGTACAAGGTCCATGTGGCCTCAAGCGGCTTGTTATAATGCCAAACATTAAGAACACCCGTAAATTCAATTAAAGTTTTTAGGAAGCCAAGTACATAGACATGATAAAGTCTAAATACGCTTACAGGCCTAAAACAACGGATAAAAATAAAGACCATCTTCATATGAAGAGAATAATAAGGAAAAAACAATAATAATAATAATAATAATAATAATAATAATCTTCAGATTCTTAATTTATGAACGTTTGAGGCGGAAAAAAGAAAGACGAAAATATTTTGAATTGCGAGGGGGACATCATGTAAGAAACTGAGAATACTGCTTGACAATGGATTTCGTGATTTATCGAAGCACCTACGTAACAGCGTCAGGAAGGATATGTCGACTGACTTGAGAGATAAAAAAATGCATTAAGGATGTTATGAGCAAATCTCTTTGAAACAGTCCTTTTCGAGTCTGATAGTGACATGGGAGAATAATAATAATAATAATAATAATAATAATAATAATAATAATAATAATAATATGAATTTCTATGAAGGTTTTTGTAAAAGTAGGAGGTAAATTAAAGTAGCTCAGAACAGTGCGTTATGTCGACCTATAATTTTTTCTTTAGCTGTGGCGCCACAGCCCTACTCGGGCCGAGGCCGCCTCTTTGTTGAGGTTCCTAGACCACACACAATTAAACACACACATCAGGCAGGACTCCTCTGCATGAGTAACCAGCACGCCACAGAGACAGCTACCTACACAACACACAAAAAACACACGAGATAAACATCCATACCCTCAGCAGGATTCGAACCCGCGATCCCAACATTCAAGCGGATGCAAACCTACGTCTTAGACCGCAAGGCCACCGGGACCGGCCGGCCTATAATATTAGCTGTGTTTAATACTAGGCCTGAGTGACCAAGGCTACGTAGATCTTTAACCTGTTAAAGCCTAGCGGTAATTTTACATACCACCAGGTTTAACATTAAAAAATTCTACGTGGTGCCCACATTGCGTTTATGTGTTTTGTACGGATCTCAGAACAAACAGCAACTTTTGCCTTATAAAACATTAAGAGACTGGTTTTTATAACCGAAGTGGAGAGTGCTTACAGCGCGGTACGCACTGAGTCCTTATATAAAACAGATACGCTTTGTCTTTAAAGGGTTAATATGAAAAAAATACAGCACTCCGTATTTATATCAATAATTTCAGAATGGGAGAGATACCGACGTATGTAGGAAAATGCAAATCCCTAAATGATAAAAACATAGCACGTGTTAATTCAGGTCTAACTAGCTTGATAGAAAACCAAAAAAACATGTGCGTATTCTGGAACACAGGGCCACGTTACTACCATATACAGGCCCCTTCACGCCATTCACTAACTTCTATCCAAGTAGCTTGCCTTCTTTAAGCAAGACTATGAAGAGCTGTGGAACACGCGGCGAAGAAAATCTTTAATGATTTCAAGTCCTTGAACTTCAGACAAACGTAAGCACAAGCGATGTAAAATACTAGTACACGGGCATAGTGCTTGGACATAGTGTCACTTGTTTCCTGCTAGTTCATATTTCCGTCGTCACTGTAATCATAACCCACATCTGATCCTTTCCCTCTACTTTCACGTCACTTCCTATTCTTCTCTTCATCTCCCTCACTCTCGACTTGACAGCAGCATCCTTGAAGATATCTTGCTCGACGAAGTGTTTGTTAGTGTCGCCCTCATACCTCTACGTTACGCTACTCACCTCCCCTCTCCTGTTCACATCGCCTTACAAATTTATTCTCAGTCACAAATAAGCCTAGATTAGTCACAACATTGCATTAACGGGCAGAGCAGAAACCTACTTCGCTTGGGATTAAAAACCCTCCATGAATTATACAACACGAATCAAGATTACTATAATACAGCACGAATTCCGTGAATCTCTTTAATCGTAGATACCAAAAACACACGAAAAGCATTTATTTCCCCGTAAGTTTTCCAAGAAATTAGATTTTTATTCCCAGTGAAACAGCTTAAATATTTATGAAAGAAGCGGGTGTGAGCAGCGATGCTATCATGGACAACCGCTGTTCCCACAAGCGGCGCTGCTATTCGTTGCTGCCTTTCCGCCCACCATCAACAACTTCATGCTAGTAGCAGCGCGTGATACAGCCGCTCGTGGTAAAGGCGCGACTTTACCGTCCTGCCTTTTAACTAGAAGCACCGCAAAATCAGCCACTGCCAACGGCGGGAAAAGGCCGGTCCCCGCTGCTGACAGCATTAACAGCGCTGTGACTTTGACAGCAGCGCTGCTACATCGGCAGCGCATGCTCGTGGAATCACCAGGCAGCGCGGCTCACGGCAGCGCTGCTAAAGCCGCTCGTTCAGAAGCAGCTAAGGTAAATGTACTGCGCCGCACCTAGCTCAGGCATTCAGTTACCTTCTTCTCGGCTTCTACCTTCCTGTTATCTGCCAGGGCCCTCCATGTGTGGGGGTTTTGTGGCGGAGCAATTGGCACTAGAAACCTTGTACTTTGGGTTCCCTCCCACAATGTCATTCCACCAATGTTCCAAATCCATTCCTATGTAATACGTGCAATGAACACTGGACTAAATTCCTTACACTATTGTTTAAAATACTTAAGTCATTTTTTATTCTTTGCTTCAGCCTTATAAATCCTTTTCGTTTTTTGTTTTTAGGTAGCATACAGTCTACATCTTTAAAACATTCAAAATATTTGTATCTGGGTATAATTTGATGCTTTTTAACAAACACGTAGTATCTTCCCTTCGTTGATTTTTTGTCGATAGAGTTACAGCGAAAAAGAACTATTCACCAATTAAGCTTGTGTTTGACAGTGTGAAGTACTATTTAATAACAGAAATAACACAACGGGATGCCGTAATCGAAAACATAGAAACATAGTGTTCATTCAACTAACTAACCAACCAACCAACTAACTAGCTAGCTAGGTAACTCCACGGAGCAGAGGACTCCCTGAAAAGCTGGTATGTCCTCAGCTAGTCAAGAAATTCCCCGCATTTTATGGAACCCAAATGTTCATTACCGCATTCACAAGCGCCCGCCCACCTGTGCCTATTCTGAGCCACGTTTGGTTCATTTAATCACTGAATTTGTAACCAGGAAACACAAGCACAAGACTTCGCAGTACGGATTCATGTGGCTCCGCCCGCCCGATGTGCCATATTACTATAGAGAACGAGAGAATTTTGGCAGTAATGCAGAAGTGATCCAGTGACGAGCCGAGCCAACTGGTGTGACTTGCTAAGAGCACGCAACAGCGATATATCTGTCGTTATTGGCAAGAGGGCAAGCAAGAGTGTTAACAAGACGGGGGCGACAAGAAGATGGCGAGCATTATCAGTCACATATCGGAATCGATATCTTTACAGCAACAACAGGAACGCCCGCTTGCTTCCCTTCCGTCCCGGCACTCCCTGACTCGTGTAGGCTCTCCCAGTGACCTAATGTTCCAGGCACACGTGCAGTCCCCATGCCACTTCAATTACAAGTGCTGTAATTATGTTAAGTGATAGGCACTTAAAAAGTTGCAAACTTTCCCCATTTTGTAGTATTACAAATGCAGATATTGGAGTGCGTATTATCAAACCTTTAAAGCTGAGATGTTCCGATTAGTACGGCCAAGATTAACACAAAAATTCTGTATTTTACCCACACAGATGTACTTCCCGGCCTGGGGGAACCAGCAGCCCTAGCAGTAAACCAGACACCTCCATCGCCAGACAGACTTTAATTTAACCGAATGTGATTTCAGGTAGGTTTCTATGATTTAAATGGCACAGTATACTCCGACGTAGTGTATACGATATATATTAAGGCAGCTGATATATGCTTTCTCCACCAACATAATTTAATCGTGTTCTATCCACCCTTATGAACTCAATGGTCTCTGTAGACTAGGGGTCTTCAACCTTTACTTCTTCAAGGGCCACATTTTAGTAGCAGAAAGATTCGCGGGCCGCATTCACGTTTTACAAAGTAAAGTGTGCATATTATTGCAGGACATGCCCACTAATATTTACCTACATAAACATACATAGGATGGTTGTTATTTTATTTATTTATTTATTTATAGTTTATGGATGATTTTTACTGTTATTTACTTATTGCCTTCACCTTGCAAACATTCCCTACTATATTCTTGCAGTATTTACAAAGACATTAACCGAGATATCATATATAAAAAACAAAAAATACGTTTATAATTTTAGTACAAAATTTAAAATATTTCAGAATGAATTTTATTTTACATTTATTTGGATTAAACTTTTTACACTAAAAATTCAAAAGTTGTTCGGGGGCCGCAAAAAATATTTGGAGGGCCGCATGCGGCCCGCGGCGTCGGGTTGACAACCCCTGCGTTAGACGTTTGATTGCAGAACTATACCTGTCGTGTCCATTTGCGGCCATACAGTGTGGCCATATGCAGATTCTGTTGGATGCTGTGCTGCAGTTTTCGGTTTCACAAGGCTGAGGCTCTGGCATTGTGATTTAGGAATGCAAAGCATGATGTTCTAAAGGGTTGTGGCAACGGTCCGTTTTGAGAAAATTATAGCCTATGCATCGCCGTTAGAGTAAAAACAGTGTAACTTCACGGAATACAGAAGCATTCCATACTCGAAATATTCTTTTCGCTTATAACATGAAAGTCTATTGAATCGAAACCGCGACCTTCCGGCTTGTAGTGAAGTGTCTCAACCAACTCTTGTCACCGCGTAAAACTTATTTGTGAAATGTCTTTTAAAAATTTAACTAAGTGGAAATGGATCAGATCACTGGGTTGATTAGGACATTAACGTGCACGTGAGAGAAAAATCCCAGGAAAAGTATAAATTTAAATGGTGTTAGCGTACGCGGACTTCTAGAGGAAACTGCTGGCCTAGGGACATTAATAGATTTAGTCCTCAAGAAAGTAAGAGGTTCGTCTTAAAAGTAATGGGAATTACATGTAACCTATCTGTACCTACATACACTTATTTAGGTTATCCTTTGCCGTCTCTATTTATTAGTTTCTTTCTTTACTTGTCTCCTGTTTCCTTTTACGTTACCTCTTTTCGTTCTTCCTTCTTTCTTTCTTTCTTTCTTTCTTTCTTTCTTTCTTTCTTTCTTTATTCCTTTCTTTCTTTTCTCTTTCTTTCTTTCTTTCTTTCTTTCTTTCTTTCTTTCTTTCTTTCTTTCCTCCTCTCCTCTTTGGTTTAATTCTTCCTCTACCATTTCTTTCTTTATTTTAGTCTCATGTTCTTCATTTTCTTTCATGCTCCTTGTTGTCACCCCGAGTGATGGCATCATATACTGATATTTGCAAGCATCCTACACTGTGTTGTGAAGAACTGTACACATTGTCAACTGTCCCCATTTAGGATCGTGATTTAACTGGAAAAATTTGCATGTTTTATCGCAAGTTTTCAGAAATTGAATTTCCTGTCCACATCAGAAGCCGTATTTACAGAGACGCACTCAATATCCCAGATTCTTTGTGAGATTCAGTAAAACATATGCAAATATCGGGTAGATCAAGGGCTGCAATTTGCTGTAACTTGACGTCGCTGGCTAAGCCAATAAAAATGGCACCACACATGTGCAGACCCGAAGATTTCACAGGGCTGAAGATTCTTATTGTTACTGTCCGGGTTATAAAACGGGTAACCTGGTAGGTGGGCACCAACTTCTCGGAGTAACATATTGAATCCATCATCACGGCCAGGAAGGAGGCAAGGGCTATAAGGACGACACTAAATCAGTGCACTCAACAGAACACATTACTTACTGAAAAAATAAATGTCTCTTTTCGTGAAAATATTCCCCGCCTTTTATGGAACCCGAAGTTTCGTTGTTGTATTCAAAAGAGCACGCCACTCCTGCCTATCATAAAAATGCAGTCCACATCCTCCAACCGTAATTATTTAAAATCCATTTTAATATTATGACCTGTATAGGCCTAGATCATGCAAGTGGTATCTTCCTTAACGCTTTTCCAAACAATCTTTATGCTTCTCGCCATACCGCGTGCTCTACATGCCTCGACCATCCCATCCGTCACTATTCCATTACTTTATTGATATTTGTAATATAAAAAGGCACACAGAATTATAACCTAAAGTAAAACACAATACTTGCAATTGTAAAAGTAAAAAAAAAAACTAATGTGTAAAATGACAAAAGCAGCCAAGTGAGTGAGTGTGTATGGACGTGTGTAACAGAAAAAATACTAAAATTTAAATAATTATAACAAATACACGGATCTCCGCAAAAGACAGTGTTGCAATTAAAGTAATTAAACAAGCCGAACGTTACATCCTGGGACAATAACATCTGATAAACAGTCACAAACGGACGGAAAAGAAGAAAGAGAACAGGAGGCATAAAAATGAAGTCTTGATTACACAGTAATAATACAAGCCCTCAGAATTAAAATCAAGCCATTAACAAAAAAAAAAAAAAAAAAAGGAAAAGCTTCACCTGGATGTGAGACTATACCAAGAGATCCAGTCACACTCATACACGAACAACGGACTGAATTATGCGCAGAATAAGAACGCAGCAAAATAAAGTGAAACTTCTGAAGCATTGACAAAAATGCACTCAAAGTAAATTAACTAAAGAAAAATAATGGCTTTCTTTGGGTTTCCGTACCGTGTAACGGTTAAGTGTTCCGACGTTTCGAAGGAGCGTACTGCTTCCATGTTCAGGGTGACTGATTTGGTTAGGTGGATGCTGAAGTAGTGCGGAGGAAAAATTGTGTCTGTTATATTGGACGGTTTGAGAACGTTTGACCAATCACAGCTAGTGAATGCGACAAGTGGAAGAGGATCGGCTCAAGCAAATGGAGGTTCAAGCTTCAACAACCGACAGACGTATTTCGAGCTTCACCAGTGGGAGATGTGAAAATCACGTAGAAAGTGCATGTAGCCTGCTCTTGGTCTGCTGACTGACTAAGCTGCCTCAGACCTCTTACACAAGCGACAACAATGTTACTACTTAACACTTCAGCATCTTCGTAAACCAACCGAGCCATTCTGACGATTGATGCAGAACGTTCCTCCAAAAATTGAAGCAGTCAGTCACTACAGAGTGCACAAACCCCGAGAAGACCTTATGTGATCAACAACAGCTGTAAAAAAACTCATAACATATAACTAAAGGAAACTCGTATACGCATTCGATAAATCATAAAAATTGACATACCTAGTTCTGAGTTTATTTGCATATTTCTTGTTAAACCTTCTAATTTTAATGTTTTAAACATGCGCACGTTTATATATGTCATTAGATAAACTGTAGCGGATCTGTGATAGAAGTAACATCTACGTACTATCTGCATGTTCCTGGAGTATTTATTTATAAAAATATTTCTAGACAGCGTCATATTATGCATTCAATAACAAAACCTTGAACTTCAACAGATCTTACTTTAAGCAGCCCTTGTTTTCCATACAACCAAAAAAGCTTCTAGAAATCTAACTGTGAAAACAGTCACATCGAGTACCAAGTTTCCACGGCAAAACCCATGTCACTCTAACATTATACAGATTTCTAGTGCTGCGGAAGAAGTAGTATTATTGTAGTTGTTTTCTTTATTTTTTGTGAAGATCTTTTAGTTAAGTACAGATTCTGCATAGGTTATATTTGCCGAAAATAAACTAGCGTTTTCTACCGTTGTCATTTTTATACAAATTTTCCTTTCTTATTTTAATATACTTCCAGATATACAGTCTTTCGATCGTCATGTTACGGTCAGTAAGGACTTCTCTATCCCATTACGGCTTACAAATATCAGATCGCATTGTGGTCAACATTTATAGTTGGAGGGTATTCCACTGCATTTATTATTATTATTATTATTATTTTTATTATTGGTGTAACTTGAAAAGCAAATGTTTAAAAACATAAGCAAAAAATCATCATACAGCAGAAATCAAAGTGGAGTACACTACACTAAGCATTTTTTATACCTTCACTGAGAAGCACGATTAACATTTCATTTCGTCATTGGGCCGTTTCCAGGTGATTAACGATTATACACACGAAACGGTTCAAGTACATTTCACTTCAATTACACCGGGATGGTTGGAAGTGGGAAAATGGAAAAGAATGTGACGACATCGATATACTGGACAATGTGTGACCAGCCACAGCTCGCTGGGGAGTAAACGACAAGCTGAATACACAAACCGAAGCGGGCAGCTACATATCGTGTCCTTGCTTACGTCACAGTCATAAAAGTCCTCACTGTCATCAAACCCTAGACAAGGTATTGCAAATAATTCGAAATATTTGCAATATTCTTCATAAGGAAGAGTAAATCGTATTGTTATAACGCTCATTATTAATGGACAACCCTGACCTGACTAATCGTTACGTGCTCGTGAACCAATCATTAGATTGTGGACTGTATCCTGTAAGTCAGAATGTTAAGTCGTCAAGTTCCAGTCGGAAATCGGTGACGAAAACAAATACTCTTTTACCGTGTGCATAAAGTACGTGTCTCCAGGCTTTTTATATGTTGAACATAAGCGTATTCAGCAAGCAATCATTGTTTCTATACTTGTCCGCCCGCTGTTTATTATCTGAGGATAGGTAAACAAATTTTTCGATCAATTAATTGCTTTGCCGTTTCAAGTGGAAGAAATTTATTTGACATTACGGATAACGGCGTAGCTAAACTGTGACCACCGCACCAGAGCGGACGTAATGCATTTACTGAAACTTCAACATTTAAACATATTTCTACCATACTGATCCAGCTGCAGGAGGCACATTTTCAAACACAAATGCCGTAACAATTGTATTATTTATGCAAGAGCGCAACGGTATGAAAATTAATACAAGATTATATATCGCTCACCTACAGTTCACTTCACAATGTTTTATATTTCCACCTACTCTAGAAAACGTAAAGGCAAAGCCACAAAAAATAACAATTTAACGCGTGGCCCTGGTGTGCTGTGAAACTCTCTCATGCTCAGGAAAGAGTTTAGATCTAAACTGAGGGTATGTGATAAAATGATGAACAACATACCTGGAACTGTTAGGGAAGTAAAATAAGCATTTATAAAACAAGCAGTGCTGTCTCGTATCACTGCATAATATGACTGTTCATTAAATTAAAAGGAATGCGTCACGCAGAACCTACAGCACAAGTATGGGACGATATAATTCATGCAATGTAGGCATTAAGGGAAGAAATGTAACCAAAAATTGTCTAAAATAATGACACCAAGCACGTCGTGTCGTCATTAATAGACAAATAAATATACAATCAGGCTCTACACGAAATATTAGTGTACCATAAGAGAGGACGGAGCCAGCGTGGCCAAAAGAAAGAAGTAACTTAAATATACGTCTATTTTATCACAATCGCAATTTCCCTAATAAAAATCGGACGAGTAACCACGTTCTACGGTTATTACAATTAAGTTGAGGATTAACGTAATATTAAAATTATTGATTAATTTTTAGACCATTTAACGGTAAGTGGGTAACAAGGAGGAAAAAATATTACTGAAACCATCAAGGTGTAAACCGACATTCACAAGGAGCGACTGAGAACAATTAGACGAAACGAGAGACAAAATAGCTGTTAAGTGATCGGTTACTTCTTGTATAGGCTGACTGTTACAGTGCATTACAGCTGTAACGCCCCGCTCGGCGAAAGAGAAATTCAAGTATGATTAGCAAGCTTTGGTTCGGATATGTAAGGGCAGAGGTGACAAGTTGAAGAGATCTGTTCAGACAGACGACGAGTATACAGAACGTTACAGTTTTAATATTGCTGTAGGATATCAGGCTTTCCGTTCCAACTACTTTAGTTATTGCTTGGAAGATTCCTTACATCTGTCCCGCTTTTATACCTTCGGTTTTGCCTGCATTTTCAGTATTGACAGACAGCTGAAAGTTCTAGCTTTGTCAAATGTTTTTCTTTTTCCTAGTGAGACGTTACGTAGCAACTGTACATGCACCATAAAGTGAACGTTGCGCCTACACAATTCAAATCCTGTGATTAATTGTTGTTAGTAGTTTTAATTCATGCAATAAAAACACACTCCCATTTCAGGAAGGTCTACACTACTGTAGACTAGATTGTTTGCAGAGGGTGTGTAGCATAAAGGGTTTGAAGGGGAGGTATCCGTGTGTCTGTGTGTCCGTTAATAGTGTTATTTCTTTTCATCCGTGTTTCTTGTCTGTTACCTGTCATTAACACAATTAATACAAAGACAAATACATGCATATTATTCAGGGTGGCTGAAAATTAACGGGGAGTGGAATGACTGTACTTTTCTGTTGCGAAAGCCTATGGAGATCTTTTTCGCTACGAAGCAGTCCCCAGGCCTCAAGTGCTTTCCGCAAAGGTGTACACGTAATTTCATTATCTATCCGCTAGTCCATACAGGAAATTAACCCTTTAAAGGCGAAGCGTATCTGTTTTATATAAGGACTCAGTGCGTACCGCGCTGTAAACACTCTCCACTTCGGTTATAAAAACCAGTCTCTTAATGTTTTATAAGGCAAAAGTTGCTGTTTGTTCTGAGATCCGTACAAAACACATAAACGCAATGTGGGCACCACGTAGAATTTTTTTATGTTACACCTGGTGGTACGTAAATTACCGCTAGGCTTTAAAAGGTTAAAGACAAAATCCGGAATGCTGAAAAGACTGTCGACAAGGATATCAAGAATTACCGCAAATCCAATCAAACACAACAACAGTTTATTCTAGTGTTAATTCAACAACGTGATTCGGCCTAATAGGGCATAATCAGGTTTATCGCGAATAGGTTCTCTGTTTTTAGCATAAACGTTTTCTCTGTGTATTGTCTGAAGAGAAGTACAAGCCCATAAAATTTTCCACTAATCTGTAGCCACTCTGTGCATACATATTTAGATCATACCGAAGACAGAACACGATGCGTTTCCATTAGCAAGACCAATTAGTTACACGCTGTGTATTGTAGGAATCTTTGGAAGTACGTAAATAAAATGTGTGAAAAATGCAGAAATTTAATATTAAACCTGAAAGTACACATAGTAATCGTTTCGTAGTCCTTCCCTTTTCCACTTACTTGTTCGCAGTAGGTGTAGAGGGTTTTTGATTTTTTACTTGATCATACTCAAGCACACACCAAATTCCTCTAGACGAGGGATCGGCCCATCGCAGAGACCTCTAGCTGACAACACAAACACTGTACAAGACAAACATCCATGCCCCCAGTGGGATTCGAATCCACGATCCCAGCAAGCGCTCGCCCGCAGAACTACGCCTTAGACGGCGCGGCCACTGGGGTCGGCCACATAGTAATCACTAGGCTTTAACGGGTTACATTTATTGTGTGATATCTTTACTAGTAATTTTTAGAAATAACTTTATTCCTGTTCTCTCGAACACGTAGATACAGTCAATCTCCCAAACACAGTATGTTTTATCCAAATGATGGATCATGTTCGTAGAGAGAAAATGCCTGTGTTATAGCAAACCACCGTTACAAAACAACTTCTAGTCACGGGGGGCATAATTAACTTTTCAAGGCATGAAATATGACAATAATACATTCAAAGATTCAATTCCTGCCTGACAGTAAAGAAAGTCCCTCTCCATTAGAAAGACTGTCGTGATGTCCATGGAGATTATTTGTGTATTTTTGAGAACCACATGAAGAATTGCGTAGCGAACGCACAAGACCATCTAATGTTAAAGGGGGTGGTGCATATAGTAACCACCACACTTTAAAGCGTTAATTAATGGATCTCACTGAAGTAGGAGCCATTTCCTTTAACCTGAAGATAAACGAACTTACTAAACCTTTCGACTTGTTTCTCAAAGACAAATATTACGCGTTGGTGCCCGCATTGACATTTTATATTTAAACTTTCCACCTAAAATTTTGTTCTCATTACTTTTCCTGTTTGTGCCACACGTCCCTCTTCTTCAGTCTTACTGATTTAACCACTTCAACAATATTAGGATTACGTTACTGATTGTGAAATTCCTCATAATAAAATCTTGAATTTTCTGCTAATGCTTCCTGTCTATTAGAACCAAATATTTTTCTTCGTACTTGATTCCCAAACACCTTAAAACCATGGGTACAAAAATCCCGGGTACATTGTTGCCATGGCCACCAAATTTTGTACTGTGGCACCGAATATTTGTGGATCCTCATTATGGGTCTTGCTTCATAACGCACTTCTAACGACTAGAATTTTGAGGTAGCTCCTAGATGTTTGGAAAATTTGTGCACCCCTGCATTAAGGAAATTCGAGTCCCTATAAGAGTATGACTATCCTAGCTAACTATCCTTGGTAGCAACGAATAGCATTCCCACAATTCCTGTAAGAATGTCACAGTACAGTATGAGGGAAATGCATCTCACTGTCAGAGCAGCGTCACGTTTTACACATGCTGTGTATTAATGTTTCACGAGACAGCTTAACGAGGATTTCTGGCGGACGACTAACCATACCTAACATCTGTAAGTTACATCCTTCGAGGAGATCTACCGCAGGCACTTTTACCTTTCTCGAATTTTCGCTGAACTCATGTTCTCTTCGTCTCCTCCAGGCAAAGTAGGGTTTGATATTACAATAAATAAGAATTAACTCAGGCATTTTGCAGTACACTAAAATTCTTCGACAATCGTGCTACATGCGAAATATAACTAATTTCCACTGCCACATATAACATAGAAACTACGTCTCTAAACCAATCTGTCTTCGTCATCAGGTGTATTAAAAACTTGAGACACAGTACGAGGCTAAAAAAGGCCGTGCCATGGCTCAGGCGGTTAGCCGCCTACCTCCCACCGCGGAGGCCCGGGTTCGATCCCGGGTCAGTCCATGTGGGATTTGTGGTGGACAAAGTGGCACTGGGACAGGTTTTTCTCCGAGCACTTCGGTTTTCCCCTGTCAATTTCATTCCACCGGTGCTCCATAACTACGAAAGGGACAAAAAATAATCATCACATTCATCATAGGGTTGCAAAAGAAGCCTGCCGTGTGCCCGTAGTGTCTGCTGCGGGGCTCTTGACCACTAAAAAAAAAAAGAGGCTAAAAAGACTGAACCTACTTCCTAGTGTCTGATATGTGGCAATGGAAATAGCCCTAGAACACGTTAGTGGTATCTCCCTGGCATTTTGGCCACTCGCTATTACACATTCATCCGAAAACCATGTTGTCACTTTCAGGTTTATCTCATAAAATGTTCTTCATATACAATCACATTTGCTTTGGCCATGCTATGGCTCAGGCAGTTAGCAGCCAGGCTTTCACCCCGGAGGCCTAATTTTCATCTCAGGCCAGTGGTGGAAAAACTGTCGGTGCGAGAACTTTTCTCTTAATACTTCAGCTGTCCACTAATACTCCATATCATCCTTCATCTTGATAATACTCTTGGCAGTAGGATGTAGCAGGCGAAAACCGTAAACTTTTAAAAGAAGCAATGTTCTTTCGAATATTGGACAGCACTGAACGGAAAAGTTCATTCACATTATTTGTTCGCCTAAAAATATTACACGCTGCTCACAAATTCTTAAAAATTATATGAGACTCGCGATTTAATAAGGCGACATACAGTATATGATGCCGTATTACAATATAGTACAAGAAGGCCGACATAATAAAGGAACACGGGAAGAGCAAAATAACGGGCAGGCCAACGAAAGAAGAAGCGTAATTATTTATCACGTCTGTGTAAAGCAAGGGGAGTTCTATCGAATATCTCACGTATTAAATTAAGCTTGGGAGAATATTAGGACCTTAGAAATGAGGATAATGAATAAAATTAAATAATGATATTTGTAATAGTCCTAATACGTGTCAGAACGTATTTTTAGGGTGATTAAACGAAGGATAGAAAGGGCGAAATTAGAAAAGCACAGAACTTAAACCGGAAATATTCAAATGGTGGGACATCTTGAGAGACACAGTGAATGTGGAGAAATAATATCAAAAGCGATGTTAGAGAAATAGAATTTGGGGTTTGCTGTTAACCTTTTAAAGCTTAGCGGTAACTTTACATACGACCAGGTTTAACATTAAAAAATTCTACGTGGTGCTCACATTGAGTTTATGTGTTTTGTACGGATCTCAGAACAAACAGCAACTTTTGCCTTATAAAACATTAAGAGATTGGTTTTTATAACCGAAGTGGAGAGTGTTTACTGCGCGGTACGAACTGAGTCCTTATATAAAACAGATACGCTTCGTCTTTAAAGGGATAATGGAGTTGTATCGGTATAGGTTGTATAAATAACATGTTTGGCACTTTGTCTGGTGTTTGATTTGAAGATGACTCTTGGTAGCCGAAACATGCAGTCACTCCGTATATTAGTTATCACAAATAATATGACGTAGAATTTGCCCATAATAATAAATAACAGCCATCTGAAAATGGCGTTAGAATCGTACTCACTCATATGTATAGAAAAGGAGCGGACGCATAAAGAAATACAGACATTGACTGCCAATACTACAATTTGCATTAAAGATTCCGGAATACTGAAAACTCACTCAAGTAACACAGCTGGCGAAGAATATAACTGGTTGTGTACCACAGCACCTACAGCTGATGACACAGAAAGTTTCAAAATGTGGTTGTTCTTCTTACAAATTAATGAGGCAATAGGTAGTGCGAATCTATCTCGTCCTACTTTACCAAGTTCTGAGTATGAGGACAGTATAAAACTTCAAATTATGTTCCGCAAAACATTGAAAACTGCAACTGAAAGAGGTGCTCTTAAAAAAAGTTTAGACTTTACTTGTCAAGTCTGCGTTTAGTGGAAAAGACTGTGTAAAATTTCCACTAATGTTGTCCCACCTACTTTGGGGCAATTGTATGTGTTTCGAATATTGGCAAATACCATGCCTCCAAATGCCTGTGGGACACACCGTGTAATCCACCGGCAGGCCTTTACACACGAAACTCACCCTCATGTATGAAACAAATGACGAACCTTACCAAAGAAGCTGTGATTATTAAAAAAAAAATCAGTGCTTTAAATTCAAGGACAGGGGAGTGGAAAAGACTACATAACGAGGAACTTAATGACCTGTACTCATCACCAAATATTATTCGGGTAATCAAATCGAGAATAAGATGGGCGGGGCATGTAGCACATATGGGGGAAGAGGGGTGCATACAGGATTTTGGTGGGGAGACCTGAGAGAAGGCGACCACTTGGGAGACCCAGGCGTAGACGGAAGGATAATATTAAAATGGATCTTCAAGAAGTGGGATGGGCATGGACTGGATTGAGCTGGCTCAGGATAGGAAACGGTGGCGGGCTCTTGTGAATGCGGTAATGAAAGTCCGAGTTCCATAAAATGCGGGGCATTTCTTGACTAGCTGAGAAACTGTTAGCTTCTCAAAAAGGCCTCTGCTCCACGGAGTTAGTTATGAATTCAAGACTTTTAAGCAAATTATTTCTCTGAAATAACTGCTGCATGAACAGAACTGCTACTTTATACGAAGATAAATATCAGCATTAAAGAAACATTTCAAAACGTGTGTACGGCTTACAAAAAGAAATAAAACAATTTCCCACAGAGAAAAGAGAAATATAATTCGAGTATCTGTTCAGCTAAGATGAGAATGTGAATCGAAAACCATGCTTATAGTATACGTTTGGAGCCTTGGACAAACTGAAAGCTTCTCTTCTAGATTACACTTCTTCCATCCTAGACCTTTATGGCACTATTAAATGTTTCGAAATGGAAACGTGGAAGCTCAATCGACAGAAGAAATACAGGTTTTAAATTCTTGACGATCGGCTCGAAGAGAATGAACCTGGTAGAGGCTGAATAAATTTTAACTAACTAACTAACTAACTAACTAACTAACTAACTAACTAACTAACTAACTCCATGGAGCAGAGGCCTTCTTGAGAAGCTAACAGTTTCTCAGCTAGTCAAGAAATTCCCCGCATTTTATGGAACCCGGAGGTTCATTACCGCATTCACAACAGCCCGCCACCTGTCCCTATCCTGAGCCAGCTCAATCCAGTTCATGTCCCCCCATCCCACTTCCCGAATATCCATCTTAATATTATCCTCCCATCTACGCCTGGGTCTCCCAAGTGGTTGCCTTCCCTCGGGTCTCCCCACCAAAATCCGGTATGCACCTCTCACCTCCCCCCACACGTGCCACATGCCCCGCCCATCTCAGTCTTCTCGATTTGATTACCCGAATAATATTTGGTGATGAGTACAGGTCATTAAGTTCCTCGTTATGTAGTCTTCTCCAATCCCCTGTCACCTCGTCCCTCTTAGGCCCAAATATCCTCCTCAGCACCCTATTCTCGAACACCCTCAGTCTTTGTTCCTCCCTCAGTGTGACAGACCAAGTTTCACATCCATACAGAACAACAGGTAAAATTATAGTTCTGTATACCCTAATCTGTGTGCTTTTGGATAGCAACCTGGAAGACAAAAGATTCTGCACCGAATGATAGCAAGCATTCTCCGAATAAATTTTACTCCTAGAAATGAAAGCAGATGCAGTAAGCGCTAACAGAAAGGCTTTGAAGACATTTCCTCTACATATTAAACAAACACATTCCTCTGGCCACGTAATCTTTCATAACTGAAGTTGCTGACGTCCCAGAAATTGCACGAGAAAATTTTTTCGAAACGACGTGTAGCAAAGTTATTGAACCACATGCCATTTTCTCAGCTATAAAGCCTTAATTGAAACATGTATTCCTACAGTTGTCGCCACATCTCGAACAATATCACTGTAACTGAAACGGTTTTGTATCACACACCGACTTGTGTATGGCGAGGTACACCCCAGACATCAATGCTAGAGTGACATTTTAAGAGAGAAAACATAAATATTCCTTGAAATAGCTGGCACTGTATTATAACTCACTGTTTCATGTTACATGTTGCGAAAAGTATTTGCTCATTTCGTAAAAGAATTCTCAGGCTTTATTAGACCTAAAGGATCCATAATGTCTTTAAAAAAATCCGTACATTTGACCCTGTCCTTAGTCATACGATTCCAGTTTCAGATTTCGCACTGTTCTTTATTATCCTTCCGTCTGATCTTAAGTCTCTCACGTGGTCTCACTTATTTGGAGGTTTCGACTAAGTTTGTATGCGTTTCTCCTATTCTCATGCGAGGTACCTGCCTCGCTCGGCCAGTTCTCATTTTAGTCGTCATAAAAATATTAGATGGACAGTACCAATTATGAAAACTTCAACAAATAATTTAATTTTACCTATGTCATGGTAATACACACAAACTGCAGGTCATTCGGTGGCATGGGACACGCTTATCGGGACCATTACAATCAACCATCAGGTTTCTTCTACAATAGTGTGGCAGTCAGCAGACCATCTCCGCCATCCAGTACTGGTGGTCAACTCATCAATCTTATTCCTTTCATTATTTGTACGGCAGTTTGTTTCGGGAACTTCACCAGAGGGAGGGAGCAAAGTGGAACGGAGCGCGGGATTAAAAGGGATGAGGGATGGTATAATGACGTCACGACGGGGAAGGGAAGCCTGGCAACTGTGTAGTAGGGAGAAGCTTTTTCCCTGGTTTGCTCGGCCCCGACTCGACTGCGTTGCTAACGCGCGCCCCGGCACTGAGAAATCAATGCGAGAGCTTCCCTCTACGCTTGTGTGTCTACAAACCGGAATAAAAATATTTTGAAAAAAAAAATTTATGGGAATAAAATTGAATTATTTGGCAAGGTGTTAAGGATTAGTGACAGAAAGAATGGACCACAAATAGAGCAGTTTGTGAAAACCGTAATGTACGAACTGAGTCGAAAAAAAAATTCTCAAATCAGACCGAAGAATAGCTTTCAGAGCAACTGTGTTCCATGCCAGTTAAGAAAATTTGTATCTTTTCCGCAATAAGTTTTTTTTCCCCAAGATGGTGGCCTGTACAGCTGAAATAATCTTTGGTGCCCACGACATATTTTTACAAACGCTCATCAGAACTAATTACGTGTTTGTTAACATCTTCCGGCTTCATTAATTTTTAAGAAAACTGCCAAAACCTTCTTTGTTTGTTTTCTTCAAACGGTCATTCACATATTATTTCCATTTCTGAAATAAATAAAATATGTGTCATGATACTCCAAAAAATGACAAATAAATTATGTCAATTACGCAGAAAATACCCCCACCTATGGCAGCCAAACAAAAGAATGTACGAACTGTCCTGCGGGTGCACAATAATGCCTTCTCAGTTAATGCAGAAAAATTCGGGAAGAGCAGCCCTGTCGTACGTAGAATAGGCACGACAAGTTTATCTTAAATGTCTGCAGACTCAAACACCATGAGCCACTCTGCGGCAGATCATTTCTCCTTAAAAAGTGATCAATGTCGGGAAGTAATAACATGTAAACAAGACACAAACACATAAGTTCCTTGTATTTTAAGATATTCAGTCGACAGGCGCAGAGTTTAATAAGATAAATAATGTAGGTCTTGGTTTGTTTTTAGGCATTCAACCGCTTAGCAAACGAAAATCAAACACATACACGGAACGGTTAAACTAATTAATTACATGCAATGGAATTTGCCAGTTTCGCTCTGTTTAGCAAGATAATTTTTTATTACTCTGCAGTGTAAGAAGTAACAGGAAAGAGTTACTGTTTCGAGTGACAATAAAGACGGTCATCATTAAATTTTTTATATTGTCCATCTAGTGCAAGAAGTTGTGCAATGCAGATCGTGTGAACATCAGGTAGATATTAAGGGAACTGCGGGAGTTCGGGCAAAGCCTTTGATTACGACTACTTAATATGTATCTATCATTATACCAGTGACGTTATTGAAATCAGTGTCAGCCTTCTTCAAATACTGTATAAGATACAAATATATGTAATTTATTTATATCATTAATTATTAAAGAAAACGTTTAAGTAATTAATTAATGAGATATGCCCGTAAACAGCGTAGGACATAAAATCATTTTCAGTCCATGAAAGTTGCATGTGAAAACAGAATTCGTAATAGGAGCACGTTTTATCAACAGCATCCTCAGCTGTAACAACTACACCTGGCTACAATGTGGTGCACGATAATATTTTCCGAAGAAGAACGGATGAAAAATAATCATGTCTAACTACCTAGCGCCACCCTTCTTCGACTGCTTAACCCTGAAGAGGAGGGCAATATGATCCTTTGAAATGTCCGTGACTACTGACTGATAGACATAATGTAATATGCTAGAAGAATTCAATCTTCCAGATGTTATCCTAAAAATATGGGGTCATCAGTAACTTGTGCATTGTATCGTATCGTAAAATGCTCACGTGCTTAATCACTTGTAAGCAGGTGTGCACTGTGTTCGCGAACACTTGCCAACCACAGTTTCTCTCAAAACAAAATATAATGTTTCACACACGACTGGCAAAATTAATCATTCATTTTCATCTTTTTCTAAAGTATAAGGGATTACAAAATATCTGGAAATGCATTCGATCAACAGCAAAAATTTCTACGTTATCCCTTAGAGAAATGAGGCCGGAAATTGTTCAGTTATATCTGCCTTTCATGCACGACCCGCACAAACCAATGTTCTCTGTTTATCAGCACTAAATACGTACCACACGACAAGCTCATTAAACTCCACCGCACTCACATTTCCCGTCACCCTTACAATCCTTGCCGCAATTCAGTCTTCTCTTTGTGTTTATTCACAATGCAGATTGTATCTTACAAAGTTACAGGTAATTCGTGAACAAATACGTACAGTACATCAAAAAGTGGCAAGCAAATAAGGCCATTAACCTTTTAAAGCCTAGCGGTAACTTTACGTACCACCAGGTTTAACATTAAAAAATTCTACGTGGTGCGCACATTGCATTTATGTGTTTTGTACGGATCTCAGAACAAACAGCAACTTTTGCCTTATAACGCATTAACAGATTGGTTTTTATAACCAAGTGGAGAGTGTTTGCAGCGCGGTACGCACTGAGCCCTTATATAAAACAGACAGGCTTCGTCTTTAAAGGGTTAATGTACCTCAAAACACGATCTCAAATTGATGTTACATCTTCAGGAAGACCCTTCAAATTTTCGAGATAAAAAATCTACTTCTGATCCACTCACATTATTTCTCACGTCGCATGCACCTAGTTAACAAAACAGTACACTTATCACGCATTCGTTTCAAGATCTACACGACGTGTGCCCGAAATGGTACTGGGTGCCGATCCTCAGGCAGCATTTCAGGATGATATTTCGAAACAGATAAAAATCGCTTCCTTACAAATCCTTGCCACGTCGCCGTTACGAAATGTTGACTCACCTCATTTACCGCTATTTGACAGTAACAGCGCGAAAAAAAGAACCTCTTTAACTAAAAATGAGTTTACAGAACCTTTCTTCATAAACACAGGCTATGATTCACACTAGCGTAGGCCTATTGGACTAAAATTCAGAATGTTCTAGATTCGACTAAAACTGCCACATTACCAAACAGACTGTAAATAACAATATAATAAGGAATCTTAGGATATTACAACCGGCCACCTCACGGTGGAAGCTGAGAGACAACTACAGAAATTCTCTACATTAAGCACACCTCAGGCAACGGACTGCGTCAGCATAACGTTCGTGTTATGAAAAAACCACTGTAACAAACTTTAGCTACACACTGGTTAGCCGCATATAGGCTACCGCATTGGAACAGATAATTCCTGTAAATGACGAACTGAGAAACACATGGACCTACTTGTGTACTATTTCAACGTTTGCCTCGAGCAACCAAGAAGACCCACCTTAAGTCCCATTTGATAAAGCAGGCTATACGTGTATACTGAAATTCGAAAATGAAAACGTCTGAATACGAAAAACAAATGTTAAGAAGTACACTGCAAAAATTGGTATCTGTAACCTGGACTCGACAAAGGCCCGTCCTGCTTCATTTTGTGTTGCTCTATTACTTGCTTACGATAAATGTACGTTAAAACTGTAAGACGGACAGCTAAAGTCATGAAAATCAGCACCTACAAAAGCGGGTCCGTACACGCAGGGTAGTTTGGAGGACACTAAATGGATCTTAAATAAATAGGATGGGTGGGAGTGGAGTGGAATCATCCGGCTCAGAACAGAGGCAAGAAGCAGGCTGTTGTAAAGACGGCAACGAACAGGAAGGTTCCACATAAGGAGCGGACTGTCTTGTCTGAGATTCCCAAGATGGACTTTGCTTCGAGGTTTTAGTTAATTGGTTATTTAGTTAGTTAGTTAGTTAGCTGTCAATTATTTAGTTAGCTTAGTTAGTTAGTCAGTTACTTAGTTAGTCAGTCAGTCAGTCAGTCAGTCAGTCAGTTAGTTATTTAGGCATGATTATTTACCATTTCATTCTGGTGTGGACGACGTTTCCTACGCTGTGTAGTGGAGCAGGGTGTAAATTTTACAGCTAAGGATGCATGCATAAGAAACATATTGTAAGATCTGCGCTCTTTTGGGATTTTAAGCGGCACCTACTCACAGTAGGTGTCGAGGTTGTTTATTTTCACTTGATCACATTCAGACACACACCATAGTCGGTAGGACTCCTCTGGACAAGGGATCGGCCCGTCGCAGAGACCTCTACCTGACAACACACAACACTCACAAGAGACAAATATCCATGCTCCCGGGTGGGATTCGAACCCACGATCCCAGCAAGCGCTCGGCCGCAGACCTACGCCTTAGACCGCGCGGCTACTTGGCTGGCTGTGTAAGTTATACTGGTCGACAAATGAACATTTTCCACAATGACACTATACTTGCAATAATTAAGCTGATCAAACGAAACCTAGCAGAGTCCCGGTTCCGACTACACTGCGACAACCCATTCAGTAGAGGTGGTTACGATAAGCGCGAAGTAAATATGCTACGTTATTATGTGCGACTTCTCTATCGCACAGCCTTTTTTCAACAATTTTTCGTTTTGCGACGGTTTAGGATGCGAAAACGAGTGTACTTTTGATACAGTGGAGGAGGAGGAGGATTGAATGTTATGTGGAAGTCAATAGCTTTCTGAGCAGCCATTGTCTTTATGCAACTGACGGAAGTCTCTGATCTTGAAGGAAGCCGTAACTATGCATAGGCGGAACGTAGTTTTGAATCAAGAATGTGCGCGGCTTTGCGAGTGACTTGGGCCTATCACAGGAAAACGTTTATTCACCTGTAAGCAGTGACAAGAACTCTCTGATTAGTGATTAAAACTAATTCGTGATTAATTTATAAGATACATCTCAAAGAATGGTAGTACTATGTTCCGTCAAATGTAAACAAGCTAGGATATACATACATAACATAAAATTTCTGGTCCCATCGCACATTTTATTTGTCTCTAAAACTGTCAATATTTAGGCTATATTGCGTTCAACAGAATGTATGTGACTTTTCCTCAACAATTCTTCCATAAATACTTTTTCGTTTTCATAAGTATACAGCGAGTTACGCGCCAGCGGAAGTCGACACGCGCAACAGGAACGCGTGTAGATCTTCAAGAAGAGTGGATATATTTTACTTAAATCCCGAATAAAAAAAACTAAAAACAAATCCTTTCAGATCTCGATGGGGGAGTTGAACGATTTTAACAGGCGCAAGGCAAGGATGCCACTGCATCACAGCCAGTAGTTTTATACAGATTTAAAGACAAATAGCTCATAAAGAACAATAGCAGGCAATTCATTTCAGCAAAGAATTGTGGAAAAAGTAGATTAAAGTGGTATACAAGACCATCAATGCAAACTACAGATATCCGAAAATATCAAACCGACAAACTAGCTCAGGTTCGCTTGCAGTGCTTACTGCTTGGCTAACAAAAATCTGCTAGGTGTTTAATGTAACATGTCTCCAAGAAGAACTAAACATAACATTTCTCCGAGAAGACTCATGTCTTCTTGGATGTTATGCTGTGATGTGTTTCCCGACGTTTAAAAAGACTGCACTGTCTTCGAAACGTCTGGAAACAGCCCGCGTCATAGCCCAGAATACGTGAAACTTCAGCAACATTGCTGTGAGAACCTCAAATCTCACATTTCTTAAAGAGTGTAAAACAAATAATTCAAGTACAAAAATAGCGTCCATGTCATATCGACACGCGGCAGGAAATATCGAATTTATTGTTTTTAATTAACAAGCCAATAAAACCAACCACAAATTCATGTCACAAGAATTCCACATATTACATGTGAAGCACTATTTCATAGCTTGCAAACTGACTCGTAGGCAATGTTCGAAATTATGTCATGACCTAACACACATGTACCACACGTGCTGTGTCTTTAGTCCACCTTCATTTCATCAGCGTTTCGAATAACTATATACCCTCCATTAATTTAAAAAGTTTGCAGATTTTATTTCTGTCTTTAGCTTCACAGGATTCGTGGCAGATTGAAACTGTCTCTTCTTTTATACTGAAAGAACGAGACTTTAGCTCTGTCCTTCACATCCATGTTTTCTCTTCCTTTACTGTGATAAATTTGGAGTTCTCAGCCTTTGCCCTTACATTATAAGAGCTATGGTTACTTTATTTGCTTCTTCCTTCACTTTGAAATAATCCGAGTCCTTAGCTCTCTCCTCCTTCACTATGGAGATTTAAGGTACTTGAGTTGATTCCCCTTTCAACGTGAAAAGGCTCGGTGATGATGAATTTAGCCTTCACCTTGCATAATTCTCCTGAATTTAGCTGTTTCTATCTTCACTTTATTACTCGCACATACCTTACCTATTTTGCCATTATCTAATCGAAGTTTCGGAGACATCATTTGCTCTTGGTCACGCTTCGCGAAAGATTCGCATACGTGATCCCTTATCTTATTCACCTGGGAGACATTTCAGTTACTGCCTAGAATGAGTGGGTCCCTGTCAGCATGTCATGACATGTCCTCAGGTTGCGTTTAGAGCAGGCGCCTTCAGATATGAAACGTAACTGCGAATGTATTAAACAAGAAGTCGCGAACAGCTGAAAATGTGATGATCTTTTACCTTGGGTGTTGGGCAAAGGTCTAACAACTTACTGCAAAACCTAGCAGCACGTTACGAAATGCTGCACAGGGTCTCGAACTTGGATGCATTATTAGGAACGACAGGGAAAGTGAATACTATATCGGGAATTGAGAATATCAGGAGTGTCTCTGGTTCAGCTTCTGCCAGAATAGTTGAAAGATAATTAGCAAATTACAGGTTAGGTTTAGTGGGATACAAAACAATTTTCCAGCTTTGCAGAACTTGGAGAATGGTGGGAGCATCAACGTGGTTTGGAAAAATTTTACAGGCAATGTCAAAATGTCAGCTAAACTGAGTCTAGATTTTTATGAACAGAAGCACTGCAAAGCATAATTTGACGAAGAATGTTCAAATATTTAGAATTAAGGTAACAAGAAAAATTACAATATTTGACGAGGCCAAAGAAGCAAATGGAGGTAAGATGAGAAATATAAGACGCAGAACCTGCAGATATTACAGGAAAAGAAAGGAAATACCTGAAAGATAAAATAAATGAGCTCAAACATATGAAAAAATATTACGTACTTAATATTCCATTTTCATTTACTTACCCGAGACATATATCCAGACGAACAATATCCCCAGGATTTAAAACTCATAAAATATTAGTTATTGGGGTAAATGGTTCCATATATAATACTTCGAAATCGTATAAGAAATTATTAATCTGACCTTAAATGGTGCCTGGGAAGAACGCGTGCATTTGCTAGTCAACTCTACCTTGCGCCGGTACACAGTACGATTAGCCAGTATTCTGTATGTGCATCTTTCGCCCATACACTGCACACTGTAACATTCGCCAGCACGATGTATTGTTTGTCATTACACTACACCATTCTGTTAATTCTTTTCTACTCAAAAAATCCTGGTAGCAAATACAGAACCTACAGAACAGCCTGCTGATAGGCATCAGGCTGCAACCGCTTAGAAACATGCATGGAACGAAAGAAAATTTGTGGGTCACGAATCGTGATCATAATCTGTTATGGAAGGGAGGTTTCCTGAGGTTGGGAGGGACTAGGATTATGAATTAGCGCCTAAATCTGGCAGTCTACAAAGCAGCTAGGGAAGTAAATGGGTTCTTAGTATTTGCCTTTCAAATTTATGTCAGAAATAACAGTACCTTTAGCGTTGTAAGAACAGAAGCGTACTGTCTCTTGACATGGAGGCATACGCTTCTGCGAAACGTAGTAATTATTTACCAGTAGACACGGCGTCACATCCCAGAAGACTTGAATGTTTATCAGCACTAGAGAGAACCTCAAATCTCACATTGTATTATTTAGTTGGAAATAGCTGTACACATGCGCAAGAAACTTTTCCTCTCATTGTAACAAAACACAGATCAAGCGGCTATGACAACAAATGGTTGAGGAAAATAATTGGAGGTGACAAGTGTACGGAGAAATTGTATGAGAAGCTCATTATTATGTACTGTCTGCCAGTATTATTAGGGTGATAAAATCAAGGAGAGGAGAATGCCAGGCTATAGAGATCTCACAATGAGGAAATAACAATCATACACGATTCTTCTACGGAAACATCAAAGGACAAGACAAGTTGGAGCACTTGAAAGTAGATGGAAGAAGTACTGTAAGGGATACTGATGACGCTGTAGAATTTGTTTATCTAGCTGAGGATAGGTTTTGTTGCTCAGTTGTTGTGAACATGGCTAATATTCATGCTTTAATGGAAGGATAGGAACATTACATTACGCGACTCTAAATATTTGACTGCAATTCATGACATCTGCAACAAAATATTACGAACCTACACCAATTTCTAATTTTATTTCCTCATAAACAGTAAATCAGAGATAACGGCCAAGTGAACTGCTAAAACAGGAAAAGAAGTTACTCGTTTAATTCATGACAAAATAAACGCTGGCTAACTTTCACGAAAGAGTATCACTTATAAATTTCATACAAATATGAGCTGCAATGATGGCGGCAGAGCATAAGATATGTTTACTCCCGGTAAGATGACGGTCGAAGTATCGTACAATCTCTCCTTCACGCTAAAATGTTCATAAGTGGCGACGTAGACACGAAGTCGATTATTAACATTTCATCGGCATGGTGAGCTACAGAGAACGCACAAAATGTGTAAAAGCTGCATTGCAGCGGAGTACACAGACTTCCGCTGTTTCTCGTTTAATTAATCTCGATTTCATTAAACGCAGATAGAGATCTATTGTCTCGGAGCGAAGTCACTCTAGATAACACACTGTGCGGCGCAATAAATTATTGCACTCTTGTTGAAGCATCAGAATATGAAATAAATGCTGTGAATATTACTACATTCGACCTTCTTCAAATTGCTCAGAAGTAGCAGTCCGAGCTGAACTCTAACTGTAGCAACAAATACAAACAGGTATCAAATTACTTACTTATATATTTCATTTAAGTGTTTTAGCAATATCTGGTATTAGTACCCAGCTTATTATAAAAACTGTACGTTTGGCAAAAAATGGTTGTCGACCCATTAAAAAAACACTTAGCAAACGGCTTATCTGCATTGGATCGAGGGCAACAACAGATGTTTGTATACGGCCACAACTCAAGAGCTTTATCTTTAATTATATTTTGTATATTTTAAACATATTTTACATTTGAAACTATTATAATATTATTTATACATAATGTTCACAATACAATAGAAATTTCACACATTTTATCCACATAAACCTGGTAATTGCGGCAGAATGTACTGAAGGCTATGGATGTTATAAGCGTTATCCAGTTTAGCTTAATTAGTTCTAAGCTTGGTGTATACTCCCTGAAGGTGGCATAGTCATGCCGAAACATGTCGGAGTCAAGTAACTTTAATACCGTGTATTGTAAGTTCATGTAGTTGGTACATTAAATTAAAATGTTGATTCAAAATGCACGAATTTTACAATTACGTTAATGGCAATTAGCTAGTTCCTTAATAAAACAGTTGAAAGTTTGGTAACCTCGGCTTGTCAGTAACTAGGTTATTTATTTCATTACTTAGCACTTACTGCTTTGGAATTGCAACAGACGTTTTCGAGGCAGCCTCGATTCAAATTCTGTATGACATTTGAATCACTTTAAACGAGGGCTACTTGGTGCGTCCTTTATTTGTCGAATTTTATGACGATGTTTTTAAAGCGTGTGTGCAACCTGGGAGAGTAGGTTGCGGGCTTATTCAATTTCTGCAGAAAAATAGGACGTTGCCAGCAGATGGAAGTATAAAAATGTTAGTCATATTTCAGAAAACGTTCAATATGACGATGAAACTTCATATTTCAATAGCATTCAGTAACATATATCAAGGTGAGAACATTTTCATACTGTATTTCATAACGCTGCCATATACCACAGTGTCTGACGGTACATGACACGTTTTCAACATCTTAGAAAATATTGCTTGGACCATATAACACGTCTCGGTCTTAAATTCTTGGTCTCTGGACATTTATTGACACAGAGTTTGCGTGTTTACTATTTACGAACTTCATCTCATAGAATGATTTCAGATTTCCACTTTCGAAATAGATTTAATTCAGTGTTGATCTGTGAAAGAAGCGAAGCAGTTAGCTCGAATAATGCCAAATGGATGCCACAAAGCAGTAGCTAATAGTGCGCAAACTGTTTTCCACAAAACCCTAGCGGCCAAAGGCACATTTATTTATTACGACACTTTCAACATGACCATCGATATGAATTACTTTCTTCGTTACTTGAATCTATAAAAATTTATAATGAAGTCCTTTCGGGAGATCAGACGCACTAACACGGAAAAAACTTCTACGATTCGAAATCTTTCCCTGTCATCTTCGTCAGAGACGCGGTTAAAATAAAGAGGGGCGAAGTATTAATAACCAGTTCTCGCTGACGAAGACAGGGTGTGATCACCTGGGAGAATTAATTAATTAACTCAGAGTTACATGGCGTTCCTGGAGACATTTATAGTCACATATTTCTTTAAACAAGTTAAGCATTAGTTGAATGTGTTTAGAACATCACAACTTTTTTTTCCATAAGATGACTGCTGACATCTTTCCAAATCCTTACCCCTATTCCATGTCAGAATTCTTTATATATTTCTCAACTGTCAGTCCATCTACATAAGCAATACGTCTTTACTTGTTTCGACGAACGGCTGATGTGCTACAAAGAGAAGGCTGCATACGTTGAGTTGCGCCGTTACAATATTACAGCCCATAACGGCAGCAATAAGCGCGGTGATTTAAGGACGAAATTCTTCACGCATAAGTTACATAAGACGTATATTGCAGTGTTTGTAAATGATGAACATAAAAGGCCGTAAAAAATATGGTAGCCTATTTTATGATCTTATCCTACAAATGGGTCTAAAGATGTAATAACAGCATGGGAAATGTAATTACGTACACTGAGGTGCGTTTCGATCGCTCTTGAGGAGTGTTTTAGCACATTTTATACGAGTTACCCTACCTTAGCAATAGATTTCAATTGAAAATAGACTTTTACAACCCATCAGGCCGACGACTGGTACCAAACCCTTTCACAAGCCTCGGTTCGTCAGCCACAGACAACTCAGCCACAATTAAAAAACTGTTTTTCGAGCTCAGTAAGCGCCTGAAAGGGAACATCTTATGTTTCAATTCAGAAGGCCATTCATAGTGAGAGACCAAACACACACACACGCGCGCGCGCGCACGCACACACACACATGTAGGTCTTTATGTAAAGAGTCGGTTACTTTTGTCCGATATCAAACCAAAAAACGTACCGATAAATTTTAGTGACAGTTCGGAATATGAAATTTCACGCACGTCCCTTCGGTGGGAGTAGCACTGATACAAGCAGAAGGAAAGACACCGAACACGAAAAACGTAATAGTCGCGTCTCTCAAGCTCGGGCGCCTACAAATTACGAACACCTCTGACGTAACAGTCTGTATTCCGTCAGAGATTCGAAACCTTGAACTTCTTAACACTAACCACAGTGCTAACAACTGCACTGCACTGGTTAGCGATACGGTAGTAAATTTTAAATTACGATCGGCTGAACCGCCTCTGCGATAATTTGTATGTTCCAAAACAGCGTCACGCAATATCAGTGGCATTCTTGTATGCTGTATTCATAAATAACGAGAAGAGTAAATTTACGTAACTGTTATAAACCAGCAGTTACCTTCCACAGGGATGGCACGTGTGGAAGATAATGTTGATCAATAAGAAGGAATGTTTAAGTGAAAAGCAAGTAGAGCCGCAGATCAAGGGGCTGAGGAAGGAAAGAACCTACAGCGCACTGAAACATCACTTCAGGTAACTACTTCATTTTCACCGCAGTATACAGAATTACTCGAATTATTCGGAGTCTAACTCCGCAATTGGGAAGTTCCACCCGCCTCCAAAACTCGCAGGCCGACTCCTTCTTAAGAAGATTACTATTATCTGCTATGTGATGACGTACAGTTTGATAGATCGGCATCATCGTGTCGGAGGAACGGCTTCCTGCATCTTCACATTAAACGAAAATTTTCATAAGATTAATAAATGATATACACAAAGTCCTTGTTTTACGCCCGAATTCTGATCCTGAAAAAGTAGGCATAAATGAAAAAGGCGTAAATCACAAATTATATTTAAAAAAGGACAAGGGTTTGAATAAACGCTGATAAACCGTTCAAAGGGCATTAAACTGAAAAACAGAGAGCGAAAATTAAGAAGATGTGTAAATTGACAAGGGTCGTTAAAGCAAAACGGCGTAAAACAAGATTTTTGTTTATTTCCATCTTCTTAATATTCCAAATGTCCGAATTTCCGAGATTTTGCAACCGGAATTCTGTACGTATCCTTGTCTGACGGCCGGTAAATGGTAAAGTCATTTATTTTATACAACACGTTTTCTTTCAATTCTCCTTTCTCCGTTCCTAATGATACAATTCTGTGTCTTCCTCAGTGTCTTCTGAGGCGTAATCATGCGCGCAGTGTCCAGTTTCACCCGAAAAAAGTTACACGAATGGAAGCAATATGTACTGAAGTGTTAAAAATTTTTATTGCTGATGTCCATGAAGGAAAACAAAGGACAGGACGTTTCAAGTAATAGGGAATTTAGTTGCACGTATATTCTTGGTCATCCATTGTTTATTGCTGCATTTTTCAGACACAGTTTAAAGTATTAATTTTCGTAAGACATGTCCCGTGAAAATAATGGAACCAAATATTTATGCTCCTGTCTGACAGTGCAGAGAAGTCGAAGAGAAAGCAATCAAACCAGAACGTCAAGCCCCGTCGACTGAGAAAAATTGGGGTAAACAACAGCCACATACACAAATATTATTACCATTCTTTTGTCTTTATTTCCTCTTCACTTTCTCTATCTTTGTATTTCATTTCCTTTACTTGTTCAACCTCCTTTTGTTATATTACAATAATCGTTCTTCATTCCATCCTTAAACTTACTGCCGCTTGCTTCTCTCTTCGTCTATTTATTCATCCCTCCTAATCTGTATATTTTCAATCTAAATTTTCTGCATTCTTGAAATTCTCTTCCCTTGGTTACATTTCCCGTCTTTTATTTTCTTCTATTCTTTATTTCCCATCCTTCCTCACCTATCTTTTCCTTGCCTGCCCTATTTACTGTTTTTTCTTCCTCTCTTCCCTCAGGAATTAATAGTAATTCAGCTGTTCGAGAAAATTCCTATCACTGAAACGGTATTCTATCACCTTTATAAAAAAGGTCACTAATGCCGGACGACAACAGCAAACCTATCAAAACTAAACTTATTCCCGTGCCTGCCATGTCGGTGTGGCCAGCTTCGCGGAGCGGCTGTTTCGTCTCCGGTAAAGGGCTCTGAACAGCAACTGATAGAGGGTGTAGGTGGAACCCAGAGGCACTACGGACATTTCAAAGAAAAGAAAATATCTTGCCCCTCCCCGAATCAAGAAACTGTTTGCCCGTCTTCCAGCTTGTAAACTAAGCACTATACGGGATGTGCAGTCACAGTTCCTCTGACAGACCTGTCAGTGAACAAATTCAAATAAATATTAAATATTAAAAAGTATTAATAACATTACGAAGTATTAGAGTCGTGATGGTTCTATAACATAATCGTTGTCGTTGAAAAGTGTACCTTTCTTAATTTTAAATCAAAACTAATACAGCACCAATACCACAGGCACGCCACCTTAGGAATGAAATAATTTTATTTTAAATTAAGGCTTGTTTCACGTTATTTCTTGGCGGAGTTACGAGAAATTTAAATGGAATAGAGAGAAAAAGTACGTGGCCAGTTTTTCCTACTACTTCTACAATCATAATGAATGATGTAATGGAACTGGAAGCCCTAATAAGTGGATAAAATTAATCACTACAACAGGTACAGTGTAAACTTTGAAAAACAAGATAAAATAATTCGCCACAAAACCACTTGCAGCTTTGGACAAAACTAAGGTAAATCAATAACGTGTTATTTTTAGCCCATTTCTGTACAGGTACAAAAAATCCGCGTTCACTTCAAGCCTTGTGGAAACATGCATTCGCAAGTTTAAAGTAGTATAATGAGACGAAGCACAGGATCAAAATGCGCAATTATTATGATTTACTGCTTACTAATTCGACTGATCTTAATTTCTTCGCAAAGGCTTCGTCATTTTCCTGCTGCGATAAGCGATAATGTCAGAATTCCACAACAGAATTCAAATTGATTAAAGCCTAATGACTCTATTTTCATGGTTACCTACACCACCAAAAATACAAAGGCCCCATTCTTTAATCGCGAATGGAACTGTAAATATTTTATACATTCTGAACACGAGGCAACTTCAATCTGACATATTTCAACACCTCTTACATCTATATTATCACACATACTTTTGCACTTTGTATGAATAATTTTATGTTGATATGTGCAACCTTTCGTGCATGTAAACTTAGTTCTACGATTGGTGTGACTACTTGATAATGGCTTTTTAAGGGCCGAAATATGTCGGAGCCTTAATACAGTATAAAGTATTGGGGGTTTCTCTAGACACAGCTTATTTGTCGGTTCAATCTGTAAAGTTCAATAATAAATACGGTAACATACAACATAATAAGAAAGCGGTTCTCGAGTTACGAGGAAACACGCCATGAAACTACCTTATGTTGTACAGTCTCAAAGGGTAAGACTTAAGCAAAATTTACACTAGATATAAAATGCGTGTGTAATTTTTCTCTACAAATTTACTTCAAAAAAAGTCTTCTCTATGATGACCACTTAGCGAGTAGGGCTTGAAATGCGCACAGAAAGGCAATTAGGCTTTCACATTGTGTCCGTTATTGCGGCCTCATCTTAACCGAAATTAGAAAGCTTCGTAAAACTGCTGTAAGTTTATCCAATATAAACTTCCATGAAAACCCGTTTAGCAGGTCTCTGCGTGTTACATGCTAAGACAAATGGACAGACAGATATACGGCAGCAAATAGGCGCTTTATTATAGCGTCTCATCAACAGCGCTTTAGGAATTGACATAACAATTAATTTCCACCGTTCTTCTATTATCCTGTTTTATAACAAAACCTTAAGCACATTCCCATGCCAAGAGTAAGGAGACGTAAAAATAAACTTGCTATTTGAACAGCTACAAATTAAATAATTACGTTCTCACAAACCGCTCGATTCATTTCCAGTGCAAAGTGTCTTGTTACCTTTTTCCCGTCCCCCGCCACTATGAAGCAATATATCAGACTGCAGGTCCTTTACTCGGTGTATCTATTTAATTGAATTACTCTTTGAGGCTTGTCGGGTGTTCGGATTAGCTGCATAAATTCGTTTCATTGGACAATAAGACATATAATTCTTTGGCGGTGTCTTGGCCTCTTTACGTCCGCCTCTATTTATCAAGGTATTCTTCAATATAAGATTAGGGAAAATCATAATTGAATTCATTATTTACCAAATACAATTAATTTCTCTTCGAACAACGCAGTCGAAACATTTAAATTACACATCTAGGCAGTCAAAACACTGTCAGCACTCCAATTTCAGCCCACCTTCCTTTAAAATAAAAAAGGTCTAATGAAATAATGAGACAAAGTAACTTCGTGAACGTTTTCTACAACAACAAAAACAACAACAACAACAGCAGCAGCAGCAGCAGCAACAGCAACAGCAACAGCAGCAACAACAACAACAGCAACAACAACAACAACAACAACGCTTTACTTAAATTTAATTTCTTTTTTTATTTACACGCCGAGGTAACAGCCAAGTGGCCAGTTACAAGGAGACCACAAGTACAACGAGATACCAAGAGACGAAGCCAAGAAGTTGCAGTTAAATTGACACAAGCCAAAAAGATCATGCACAGTTATAACGAATATATTGTAAGGATATTAAATCCATAATACAGTGCCACAGCAACATCCTTGTGATTCATTTATTTACGTGTATGCTTAGTAGCACACTACGCAAGAAACTAACAAAGATATTTTAACATTCGTTCGAATTAAGTGTCGATCTTCAAAAAGACGAAAAACAAAAACAACTATTTTAAAGTAGGTAAGTTTTTAGTGTTTTATATAACAACCCGCAACGGCAGGAAGCGTTGAAATCCCAAGTTTTCTTACGTATTACGAGGCATTTTCATAAACTGTTTGTTAATTCTTCTTATGTTTGGACTTGTTATGGCATTGACAGAAAGCCGAAAGCAGCAGACACCTTAAACTGCTGAATGAAACTACTCTCCTGTTGAAGTACTTTAATGATGAAGTTGTTGTATCTACATATTACTCCATTAACGGCAATTTCCCACTCAAGCTTCACACTACTCCATGCCAGGAGTCCACGAGTCCAAGAATCCCCTGAAGTAATTTTGTGGGAGTGGTTTAAGCAATTCTGATGTCTTCTACTGCACCGCCCTTGAAGATTGAAGGTTTCGGTAGCAGTTTTTCAGCTTTTCGGTACTTTAGATTTTTAACTGTTGCTCATGTTTATCAAGCCTGATTGCCGAAAACTGAAACAATCCTTCATAAAAAATTATTACTGGACAATATATCAACGCAAAGGAGCGTGTTTTGGAACGCGACTGGGGAGAGGCTTTGCGGTATCTACATGTTTAATTTGATGATTAATGGGCTTGTTGTTTAATAGCCACATCTCACCCATCCTTCTTCCAAGATAACATTAGAAAGTTACTACAAATTTTTTATCATACATACGGGTATTATGTACATTACAATTCTAGGCGCATTCGCAAAGCAATATGTGAAGGGCGACTGGTAGCTTAGACATGTCTGTCCTTCTGTCTGTCTGTCTGTCTGTCTGGTCGCATGGAAACATTCACCGGGCGGACTGTCGTGAAATTCCACGTAGTGGATTTGTCCTAAAACCTGTCGACATATTTCTCTTTTCTTGAAAATCGGAGCAAAATAATATGGGGTTAAAACAAAGACCCACGTACATTTATACGTACTCTTGGTCGGTACAGCGACTGTGTCTTCTGTGAGGCCTAAGGAACAACTGACTATCTAAATACCTCGATTTTATGAGACATGTATAGAAAACAGGATATTTCGCCATTTAAGAGGTAAGTATAGGAAATATGAATATCTCACTCTTTTGAGAAAAGTGCAAACAATACCACACACCGACTTGTGTTGGGTAAGTACGAGACATAAAACTCAGTCAAAGAGGCAGGGAAAGAGTTCATATAAACTTAAATACATGTTATCAACATACCAGAAAACAAGACAAAATAGTGACTGCTTTTAGGCTGCATTTAACGCATTCACGAATAATGAAAAGACAGTAAGAGAGCGACAGTTTTCGTAATATTTTAAAGTTACAAATAAAAATTAACCTATTTTAACGTGTTCCATGTTCGTGCACTATATCATACAAGAACACTAATCACCAACAAATGCACAAAGAGAGTTTTATCATCAATTGTAACACACTCCTACATGTTTCGACCCTGCTGGGTCATCTTCAGGGAGAACTTTTTGTTATCGTTACACTAAGGTTGCACTTTATAGTTGAGTGAGAATGTGCTGTTGACTGTGTACTGCGTTGTTTTTGGAGGCGTGAACTCTGTAGGAGTGTGTTACGATTGATGATAAAACTCTCTTTTTGCATTTGTTGGTGATTAGTGTTTTTGTAAAAATTAGCCTATCTTCATAATGTAAAATCCACAACAGTTCACATAATTGCGTAACACGTGTCCTTCCTAACGATCACAGAACCATAGCCAGTCGGAACAAATGAAGTTGTAAATGCCTAAGTGTTTTGATTTGACAGTTATCATATGTTACAACAAATAAAAATATTCCAAACCTGAAAAACTCTGGGTCTTATCTTTATCGATAGAAAGGCTTTCTTACAAGAATCATACCCGCCTCGTTAGGTGTTTCTTTTTCTTGCTTTGTTTTCCGTTTCAGTAGCTGTGTTTCCAGGCAGTACACACTTCCATCCCCCCCCCCCCCCCCCCCGCTATTATAAGGTTCGCCACCACAGGATCCATTCCCTGCGGCCCATTCGGTTATTCAGCGTCAACCCCCGCTCGGTCTAATGTAATGAGTCATGTGAGAAAGAGAAAATTTATAAGTGGTGTTTTCTAAGGTCCGAGGGGCATGGAAATCTGTCGCAGACTGCCGGCTCTGTGGTGGTAGATATTACCCTGTGATTTGTAAGTGTAAAAATTTTAACGCATGAGATGCCAGATAACAGATTGTTAATTTGCTTCCAATAAGGGCTACGAAGATCTATACTGTCCAAACGGATGGAAAAACTTATACCAAGAAAGGTATCAACAACAAAATGATGATGATGATAATAATAATAATATTAGTAATAATGATAATAACAATCTCTAGCCTATTCAGTAATACAGGAAACAAAGAAACCTGAGTAGGATTTGATCGCATGTCCATTTATGCACAAATCCAGCGTCTTAACTCATGAGCAAAGTGCATTTTACGGCTGGAATAAAGAGGAGGAATTGTGCTAGGTTAGACATAAGTTTCGTGAAAAGCTCCACCAGATATACAGCGATTGTTGGATCTACGATACGATCACCGCAATTCATGAAATTTTCAGGGCGTATCCCAGCCATTCCTGAATTTTCAATACGATCTCCTTTAATTCCTGAAATTATCTATGCGATCTCCAACGATTCCTGTACTAACGATATTCCTGCGCGAAGCGATTCCTAAATACACGATGGTATCCCGCGAGTTTTCTAGATACTTAATAACGATCCCCAGCCATTATTGTTTCCTCCTAAGCGATCCTAAACGATGTATGGAAATGAGAAGCAGTCCCCACAGATTTGTAATTTATGTTGCTGCCTTAAATAGGCATTTACTGATACCATTTTAGTGTTGGGGTTACAAAAGATTCGTATGTTTTTGTTGGTGACTTACCTTTGAGACTTCAGAAAATATCTGGTGAGAAATCTTACACAAGGGGCAAAAGGACTAGAGCAGGTTCACTCAGTACGCAACGGAAGGCCAAAATCTGCAGCTGTGAAATTAGTTTGCCTTACATTGACGAACAAAAACCAATGGCTGCTGAAGAGACACTGGGTGAGATACCACCGTGTTCTGCACGTGGGACGACTTCTATTAAAATATGCAGTTGCGTAATTTGTGCCACTGTCTTCCAGGTCTACCACAATAGGCTTGCGATGACCACTATTCTCAAGCACACGTAAACATCGATACGCACGTAGAAAATTTCACAAAAAAGGGGGTAAAATGTACACATATTCTCATGTTGATTATACTACATCAAATTAAAACCTTGGGTCGCTTATTTATGGTAATAATTCTGTAAAACAAGTACAGTCTGGAACGTTCTTCATTAAGGGCACCTAATTTCGTTGCATTTCATCCAACAGATTCTGAGAAATTAATGTTCTTATAAATTTGAACAAAATGCTTAAAACATCCCAAATAAACGCCGTCCTTAGAAATGCCAAAACGGGATTTAAATCCGGCACGTAAGGAAAAATTGACCCTGTAGCTTGGGGGGGGGGGGGGGAGGGGGGAAGTGGAAGATCAACCACTGGCAACGCTGCACAGGACCACTGTTGTTTTACAACCTCCGCTATTCTGAAGACATGCTTTTGTGTCCTCCTAATACTTTCTACAAATTTCTACCCGACTCTACATAACCAGGTACTGCTGACTGTGATTAGTCCCCGCGCGAAAATACTAAACCTTCACAACTTCTACAGTCGACTTCAGACTTATCTGAAACAGGATCAACCACTGAAACGCAAAAATAAACTGCAAAAAGTAAAACAATTCCTTAAGGGCCACACACCCCACACCAGTAAAGAGCACATCTACGAGGAAATTCCGAAAGAAGAATGAACAAAACGCCTGGCTTTGGAATAAAATTTTAAGGACGGGCTGGATAAACTGAGACCGAAGCTGGAGGAGTAATACAATGTAAAACGCTTTGATAAAAAGAAATAACGCCCAGATCCTGGTGGCAAGGGGGCCTGACTTCAACGACTGTGATGACAGCAACATAAAGGTGCCATTCATTATGCCGTGCGCAGCAGAGTGATGGGTACCAGAAATGTGGGCAAACTCTGTCACGAAATGTACGTTCGAACCGTCTTAAAAAGCAGCTTATACTTGTACAACACCTGTGATGATGCAACTTGTATCTACACAAACAGATCAGCCACACAGCCGTGAGGATTAGCCCAGCTATTATTGATACTTTTGTCATTACGTCACTTGGTTCAGTATTTAACCACGGTTACACAGTAAGGAAATTTCATCCTGTGTAAACAATGTGTTGGATAAGGTGCATTTTTCTGAGAAAAAAAATTTTCCATCTTTCATTGCGCCAAATCTCAAATGAATGGAATATCTCCGCGCGCCCATAATTCTAACAATAACACTTTCTTTATACGTACTTTTTAGTGTTCGTACCCAATTCCTGGAAGGCTACCGCTTCTAGATACGGCCAATAGCACAGGACTAACTTGCCTCATGTGGTTCCAAGAATGTACATAAAACAATATTCAGAAATTAAACTCGAAAGCAACACTACATGATAGGTATCCGCACTGTACCTTTCTCCGGCCGCAACACAGCATGGCGGCGGCGCGCACTACTTGACTTAGCTTCCTGCGCAGCCGACGGCGAGGCCACAGCATGGGTCGTGATGCCGGTGCCTGTCATACCAAGCTCCTGCTGGAAACAGAACACGATTCGTTTAGACACACGATTCTAAAGATAGACGTCGATTTTACTGCACACGTTAGTGGGGAAAGTCAACAGGTTAAACAATAATGTTAAGTAGCTCGATGCAGCAGAAGTCTTCTTGAGAAGCCAATAGATCCCCAGCTGGTCAAGAAATAAACAGTCATAAGAAACTTATAAGTAGCTCTGGGACGAATCCTTAAAATGCTCACATACATGGTGAGGTCAGCATGGTAAGCGAGATTTGTGGTTCTAACAGCAGAGCTGATACGGATCCGAGACTTGCGGTGTATGATGGCCTGTAGTGTGATATATACATGCAAATACAGAAGTTCTGGAGAAACCTGGTGCTTTCATTTTCAGTGGATTATCTCTACGCCGCGTCACATCCCGCAAGTCTGGAGCTTTAACAGTGGCAAGTTAGCAATTGTAGGCTTTCGCTGTGAAGTGTTGCATGCAGTTTCCGCTACTATGCCTACAGATACCAAATACGTAAAATTAGCCACAAGAAACCTGATACTATTAATCAGTTTTTCCAGTCAGACACAAATTCTCTTTTTAATAATAATACTAATACTAATAATATTAATATTATTATTAAAAAGTGGCCATCATCAGGTACACAGTAAAAAACCAAATAAAGATGTAAAGGTAGCCGTGCATTAGTAATAACAATAATATTAAAAATAAATGTTTTGTTTGACAGGAAAAACTGATTAACATTATGCAACATAATGGGATGGGAAATTTGAAAATTGGAATCTGATATTAATAACCTTTAACACGCACAAAAATATTCCCACAGAATTTGTAGGTACATTTACGATCTGTCGCAAGACAAATCAAGTTTTACAGTTCCAACAATACATTATTCTTTGCCATCAAAAGATAATTTAAGTATCGATTTCACTTATTTGTATTAATATTAACCTTCGCCTAACATTTAAGGGAATGAATAGAATTAAATTAACTGTGCCTAAGAAGAAAGTGACGAGGAGAATATTTGGGCCCACAAAACGGGGAGAAATTTACATAATTACAAGCTTTATAGTTAATATTCTTCGTTTAATAAGTTAGGGTGATGACATTAAGGAGAATACGAGTGATGGGTCATGTAGCACACACCCACACCCACCCACCCACACACACACACACACACACACACACACACACACACACACACACAAAAGAGATAAAGGCTTCGTAGAAATTTGGCACAAATGTTAAGCGTAAACAGGTAATTTCGAAGCTATAAGTTCAGACGTAAGGATAATATTAAAAAGACGTAAAGATATAATTTTTGTTTATTTGTAATTCCAACAATACGATCAACAAAGACAGGTCATCCCACCCTCTTCGATTTTGTCACCCTAACCACAATAAACCACGAATAAGTGTTACAAATGTATTTCTTGTGCAATTTCATCCATTCCTGCATTTCTTTACATTTGTTAGACCCCCACACCTAAATAACGTCTTTTGACTGTTCATTCTTCTGTTTTAGAATGACAGACCCAGTTTCATGTGAAAATAGGAAAGAAATAACATTTATTGTGTACCTTCTCGGTTTCTAGATGTTACATGAAAAACAAAAAAGTCTAAAGCGAATGCTTAAACTTATTGCAGGTTCAATCAAAAACGTATAATTAGGCAGTCTGTGCTCGTACAGACGTTTCTTGGTTGTTGCTGCACACTGTCCCATATTTCCGCTAGATAGCAGCACGTGCACAATTTCTATACTCTCAATTTAATAATTTAATACGTAAAGAAGTACAGAAAGACTTTCTTGACGAAGCTGACGGCCCATACAAAACGTAGAGGTCATAATTTATTTCAGCCCCTAAGCGTGATCTGCCTCTAGTGCCAAAACCCAAAACTGGGCCGTTCGCTGCCACGCAGCTTGACAGTTAACACGATGATACACGTGGCGACGCGACGTCCAAGGGCTGTGGTAGTGGTGGTGGTGGCGGCGGCGATGGCCTAGTTTCGCTGGCGACTACAACGCCACCGCCTAAAGCCGAGAGTGACTAAGATGTTCACAGTCAGAATCACATGAATTGCTACTTACGACATTACGGATAGATTAATTGCTGAACGTGAAAAGAAACCGTATTTTAATATACAATCTACCGCCAAGGTTAAAGAAAAACGAGCTATTCTTCTACTTCCCTCTGTGACTTCATGGCAGGTTATAGCGTGAACTTTACATTTTAATTTTACTCTCGCACTGAACTGTTTTTGGAATGGACACGTTGCGTACGGATCTTTACAACACGGAGATGTTAAGCGAACAGGTCTTAGCACCATTTGCAGCCCTGCGGAGCACCTGTTAGAGTCTCTGTATTGCTCTGTACGCTTGGAAATAATCGAGCAATACTAAACGGATTTTTGTAAAATCTAACATTGGAGAGTTTTACTAGAAAATGTACAACTACTCCTATCAAATATAACAGAAAATATTGTGAATCAATTTGCATGAGAATTTTCAATAAATTTTTTACTTTTCTATAATAATGTTAGGGTGATCAAACCAACTAAAATAAGATGGGACGGACATGTAGCACGTACGCAGGCTATTATGAATATGCACACTTCTTTGGCCTGGAAACTTGAACCCACAACACTACTTTGGAGATGCACACTAAAATGGAAATATAAAGCTTAAGTGGGTCTGAAGAGAAATAGGGTAGGAAATTAGAAATTTTCTTTGTTCGGACAGGATGCACTGCGGTGTTGTCAGAAGAGGGCAATGGAGTTTCGGGTTCTACAAATAGAGAGTGTCTTGTATCAGGCGGAGAATTTCTGTGTTTTATACGTTTATTTTCGCTGACATCGTGAGGCCCGACTGCTCTTTACTACTCTTACAACAACAACAACAACAACAACAACAACAACAACAACAACAACAACAACAACTACTACTACTACTACTACTACTACCACCACCACCACCACCGCCGCCGCCGCCGCCGCCGCCGCCGCCACCACCACCACCACCACCACCACCACCACCACCACCACCACCATAGGACACATATGGCAATAAAATACATTTTATAACTACATTTTGTTGTTGTGTTTTATACATATGCAACATCTTTGTCATGGAACTGTATCATCATACCAGAGATATTTCATTTTCATTTAAATATTTCTTTGTTAAAGTAAGCTTTGGTGTGGAATGACAGTTTGAAATACGCTATTGTATCGCTGCTTTGAAGTGATTAAATAATATTATGAAACAAAGAATCTCGTTCTCGCTTTGCATGCTGGTGACTGCATAGTACAAAGCAGTACAGCTGCCCTATCTCTGGGGTGAGTAGTACGTTACGATCTTTTTGTGTTGCTTTGCTGCCAGATCGATTGCGGAAGACAGACACCGTTGCCCTCCCACCTTGCTTATGAAGAGCTGTCCCACTTCCAACTCTCTTCAATTAACACAACAATTGGTAGATTTATAGTGCAACAAAGCCTCGGCAAAGCCTGCCGCCGCAAGAATGGTGCAGAAATACAACAGCGAAGAAACAACGCGATTTTTTAACTGGTTTGTGAGCACAATTATATTTATCGTACATAACAAACATAGCTGCATTTAAGTTCTGGAATCTACACTTTCCTAGTTATTCATACAGTATGAAGGAAATAAATTTTCGAATATATGCCATGAGGGATTATAGGGGTTGCGGTGGTGTAGCTCCAATCATTCTTAACTTAAACTTAAGCAGTCGATGCAGATGAGTTGTCAGCCTCACGTCCCGGTCCCTCTATCACTGGGAAGGAGCCCCCAGGCGCCGATTGCATAGGATGCTGAGTGTGCCCCAGATCCCGTCTGGACTTTTTTCTTTTTTTGAAGAGACAGACTTCCTTTCTATACCAAGATTTGAAAACCGCATCCTCCTGCCCGTACCGTAGTCACTATAATAACTACGCTGTCTGGGGGCCACCCATGCTCTATAAATACTTATAAATTTTTAAACCTGCTAGAGTCATGATCTTAATATAATGTTCAACACATTTTTTACCGATCATTTCGTCTACATTTATAAGAGAACTGTGAGAAGGGGTAGCTGCAGTAATGCAGAAATTACCGTTATACCTAGCGTCTAAGTCCTGAAGTCTAGGTGCCTACCACATATACGACTCTGTTTCCCCCCAGACGAAAATGCAGGCGTCCAGACTCACGCCTCATTCAAAAGTTAGTATCACCCTGTTCTTTCTTGGAAACATATGACCTGCCAGTACACATTTCCAACAACTTACACTGTATTTCGGCTCGCATACTATAAATGATCACAAAGCTTAATGTAATGCCCATTCAATTTAACCTTTTGCATGCTATTCTATAAAGGCAAACATAATCACAAATTCGTTAATAAACTAAGGACGCGCTGTTGAGGCAAAGAAGTGCTTTAGGCCATTTTTTGATGACCTTGAGAGTAACACGAGATGTCATAATTTCATCACCACCGCGGATTGCAAAACAATTTACATGAAGAGGATTCCAGAATACAATAATTTCAAAATGCGTTCTTCGCATCACTCACTGGTTGATGTAGTATACCTACACTATTCTGATGTTGATTCTTTGATGACACGAATCTACAGACGGGAAACTCAACAGTGGCTTTATTACACTGGGGAGAGACAGTTTTTTCACCTCTTTTAACAAAGCTGTTCAAGAATATAATAGCACTACAGACGCACTTCAAGGTCTACATATTTTTACATGTCTTCACGACATTATCCAACAGATCAAAATACGTTTACTTGTATGTTAGAAATGGTGAACTTGCTGCAAAAGAAAATGCATAAAACGAGACGTAATGCGGATTTGTGTCCATTTGTGCCTCCGAATATTCTGTGTCTGACGGTATCTGACGTAAAGCATAATTGACAAGAACACGTCAATTCAAAGTGCAACATTTCGGTCAGTGGGAGACAGAGCCTCCTACCGCGCGGCTTGTGTGACGTCACCACGAGCGCCTCCTGCAGCCTCTGCGAAGAGTCGCGCTCAACAGGACTTCATTACTAGCGATATTTACTGTATCTCCGTATGATAAAAATATTTATGACACTGAAGGCGAATATGCAAGTACAATTGTATTACAGCTAGAAATGGCCTAGTCAGAGAGGTGAATAAATTATCTGCGCACGCAATGAACTACTGAACTGCTCCCTTGAAACCACCACCACCACCACCACCCCCCCCCGATAAGTAATAAAATTATTATCTTTACATTATTTTTTGGTTGAAAATATTAACAGTACATTTCTTATATTTGGGCCTTATAAAATGCACTACATGTTTCTACTTTCAAATATTAATTTTGTTTCCCTAAATTTACTGCACTTGGCGCCGCTTTCCCACTTTCCTCACCCGAACTAAAGTTCTGAGCCTTGCCTCTTTTTTACTTTTAACCTTGACCTTGCTCTAAATGCAGGTTTCCTACTCGAAGGATTAGAAATGGACCAGTAACGGGACCCTTACATAGTCCCTATCTCAAAATATCGAAAATTTTAATGTGTGGGTACTTCAAAAACACTGAACGCGCCAATAGTATTTGTGATTTTAGACAGATACAAGATAATCAATGTAATATAAGGACATCACTCCCGGCATGCCTGTGCCGAAAAATATTTCGTATGTCCGCAGTGTTGTGAACGGCTTCTACACTGAGGCGTTTAAAGCAACTAAATAAATTACTGACGGTTACTACATACTGTGAATCTTTGAATACTCTAAGCCAATAAATTCTGAGGATAGGGGTTTCCCTGTGACTCGGTATTTAAATCAACTCTTCTATAGCCGTGGAAGTTTTTAAGCCAATTTAATTTATTTCATATCCGCCCAACACAATCCGTATTTTGTAAGCAGTTGAAATTAAGTTTACGGATTTCATTATAAAAGAGTCTTGGCAGAATATTACTAGTCGAGTCTACAACATGTAAAAATATGCCTCTTTAACATGTACAACGTTTACTCGAAATCCTTATCCAGTATGCTGAATATTTAATAAAACGCAAGGAAATGAAATCTTATGCAGCGTACTTGCTGTGTTACTTGCTTTCAAGCAAGATATTCGAAAGTTACATAAACAGAAGTTAACCCCAATGAGATCTGACGTTTCCACAGCGTTGGAAGTTCATATTGGGGCCTTCTGCGTCAAGACGCCCCCTAGTCTTGTAGATCGTACCGATGTTTCTTGGGGACATGCCGCCTCCAATGTTTGCCTGTCTCGGTTACACGCTCTCCCGTCTATCCTGTGGCGGACACGTGTTCTCAAACCTGCCTTTTCCTATCATATGCATCCTGTCTAACCCCTTGCTAGCACATCCTCTCTAATGTTCCCTGTTGCAGGTACGAGCTGTCCCGTATCCTGCGTCACGGATAAATATTGTCTGGTCTGTATTAATAAGGATATACGTTCTCCTGTCTCCAATGCAATGGATTCATGATCTTCTGTCTCTTCTGTTACGGATACACGATCTTCTGTCTCTTCTGTTACGGATACACGATCTTCTGTCTCTTCTGTTACGGATACACGATCTTCTGTCTCTTCAGTTACGGATACATGATCTTCTGTCTCTTCTGTTACGGATACACGATCTTCTGTCTCTTATGTTACGGATACCCGATCTTCCGTCTCTTCTGTTACGGATACATGATCTTCTGTCTCTTCTGTTACGGGTACATGATCTTCTGCCTCTTCTGTTACGGATACACGATCTTCTGTCTCTTCTGTTACGGATACATGATCTTCTGTCTCTTCTGTTACGGATACACGATCTTCTGTCTCTTCTGTTACGGATACATGATCTTCTGTCTCTTCTGTTACGGATACATGATCTTCTGTCTCTTCTGTTACGGATACATGCTCTTCTATCTCTTCTGTTACAGATATGTGCTCTATCGTCTCCTGTGTTATGTATACGTACTCTCCTGTCTCCTGTGTCACCAATACGCGCTCTCGTGTCTCGTCTATCACGGATACACGTTCCCCTGTGTCCTCTGTTGCTGTGCACACTCTCCTGCCTCCTGTGTTACACAAAAACGCTCACCGATATGTTGTTACGGATATTTACTGTCCGATTTACTACCTTGCGGACACGTGCTCTATGGTCTGCTCTGTTTCAGATACATGTGAAACCGTCTGCCAGCCGCTACGGTTTTATGAAACAGGCAATCTGTCCATTGTTTTAAACAGTGACAATCATACACAGTGCCTTTTATTTCAGAATTTCACGTTCAAAATGAAATTTATACTGAACATATAAGTTCGTCGTGTGTAAAGATAAGATTCTTTCTCTCCCATTAGACTGACAATGACACCGCGCACGCGAAGTGATGTGAAGTACCTTACATTCGGTTGAAGTGTGCTTGTACTGACAGTACTGAAACTGAGGATTTTAAGATCATAGGCTTAGTTTCTAACATCAGTTTTAACAGAGATAAGCTAATACTGGAATTTGATAAGTTTACATGACAAGTACAAGGAGGCAGTTAGTAAAAGTTTATGCCAAGTACATTATAATATCTTTAAGCTCTAAATTAAATTAACAGCCATGGAAGAGCCTATCAGACGAACCGGCGAACTGCAGTACAGAGCAGTTTGCATCAATGCCATCACTTCATGTAGTGTACAGCTACGGTACTAAGACGCTGCTCAAATGTTATACTACCCATCATACACTGTATCCCTCCGTTCGCCTTTAACCTGCTATCCTGTGGCATCCTGGGCCCACGCATTTAGGATTTTAGACTTTGTGTAGCAAGATCCTTTATGGTGAGCCCGGTGTTACAGAGGAAACGGGTCTTGCGGCTTACTTCATTCTTTATCCCTTATCCCTCAAGTAGCTATTAGCACCCGTGTAAGAGCTGCCCTCTTGTGGCTCCCTACGCAAATCCACACAAGAAGTACTTCCGACATGACTGGTTTCCTTCTAGACACGAAGCCTCAAGAAGTGAAAGAAAAGGGAAATTCCTCATTGACTGTTACCATAAAGGACTCCCCCACTACCCCCCATGGAGTATCATAAATTTTGATTAAAAGAATACTAGCATATATATATATGGTATTATATGTAACAATTATGTAATTGATTTCACTGGTTCTTACCCTTAAATAGCCTCTACTGTATTCCTATCAACTGAAAATCAACAGAGACTCCGTGAAGGCCACACTAGTGGCTCTACCCGACGTCTCAGCGCCCTCAAGCTCTCAATCATATCCAGAATAAATGATGTGTACATAAAGCTGCATATCCAACAAAGGAACACTGAGGAACTTGGTGTTGCCGTTTGTTGCCTATTGTTAATGGAAACAAGGAACTTAACGTCAACTAACAGAAACAGTTTGTCTACACCAAAGAAACTCATTTTGAGGAACATTTTAGTTTTGTTCCAGTCTTTAAGGTAACACTTTGTTCCTGCAATTAACTGTATCCACTGGAGCAACAAAGTTACTTGTTTCAAACATGTGGTGTGAAGATGAACTTCTTGCACCTGCCGCAGCGGCTTATATTATCTTGGGCAAGCAGACAAAGCAAAGAAGAAAGCATAAAATTTGGGTGAGACCAAGTTTTCAAGACAGAATTGAATATGGTGTGTATTACGTCTCATAAATTCCTTGAGCAAAGGCGGCTTGCTATCAGGATATATTTTCGGTGGACATATTCAAAACTTTATCCGTATTAGTGGTTATGATTTGGAATGGCTACTTTCTCGTATTGAGCCCTTAATTCGAAAAGCAGACACAAGCTACAGGGCAGCTATATCTCCATTATAGCGTCTGCTTCTTACGTTAAGATTTTTAGCAAGTGGGGATTCATTTACTTCTTTGATGTACGTATTTATGATTTCAAAGCAAATATTTTTCATTTCAGCATTTATATTCTGCATCGAGAGGATTTCACAGACAATTAAATTCTCTATATAATTCGAACAATGAAATCGAAATACCGTTTGTCCACTTAAAAGACATATCCACTAAAAGCGAAACCAGCGCTACGAAATAAGAAACAGCACACAAGCGACTGAGCGTCTCCACTGAGACAACAAGTTCCGCGAAGGAATGTTTACCCTTGTTCCTAAATTTACCTTTCATCTTACCGCTCCTTCATGGAAACACGCAACTTATTCAACGTTTTGTTTCTGTTTCTGTCGACAATAAGGATCATTAAGGAACATACTGGAACTTTACAGAAACAGGCAACAGCAACTAAAAAGTTGCTATTTGTTCAATTGGTGGAGACGTAGCTTATCAAAGGCGAATTCTTAGTTGAAACATGAAAGGTGCTCGCAAGCTGCTTGGTCATACCTCTATTTGCAAAAAACTCGTGTTTCTTTACGCGCGAAGGGATACCAGACTAACGAAGAAGCGGCGTACCTTCAGACTTACCCTAGTACCACAACAGAAAAACATAACATGTCAAGTACTTAAAAGAAGTCATCGTCTTTCTTTGGGCTTTGTCCATCGTGTAACTTTCAATGTAGTACTACGTTTCGGAAGCCGGCTCTGCTTCTGTCTTCAGGTAAAGAAAGGGACCTAATCTGGTGGACCCCTTAGAAAGAACTTTTCTCAAACACCGGGCCGCTGTTGCTACGTTGAACTCTAGACGATGGACAAAGTCCAAGGAAAGAAGTTCACTTCAGGAATTCATACCATCGTCAGAGCCATACACAATATAATTAAAGATTTCTATTCAGTTTATGTTACTTAATGCTTTCAGATATTAATCAAAACAGTGTATTACAGATTTTCACAATCCAGAGGTACATATTAAGCACATAAAAGTGGCTAGTGATTTAATAATATTCACATTAGGTTTTTTGTAATGATACATAAATTTGATCTCCAGAAATCCTTCGTAGGAGATCCATCAGTGATTGATAAATGTACCCTGAAGAGGTTTCATTAATCGGATCAAAATATGTTGGCTAATAATTTATGTAATAATATAAATCTCACAATTTCGATGTACTCATTAAACGAACACAAAGACAAGATGAAAGACAAGTGAGCTCTGCTATAACAGTTTTGTCAGAACACCACGCAGGACACCGAAGACCCATATCAGACAGTTATTCTTAAGAACAAGCTCGATAAAATTCAGATGTAGAGCTGTGGCACGAGCTAGAAAGTTCGGTTCGTATATTCGCATCGGGACTGCTTTTTTTCAGCAAATGTCGGCAGTTTCAATGGCAAAGAAGAAAAGACATTTCACCAGGACACGAATGAAATCGAAAGGTGATATCAAGAATGTGAAAAGTTAATATGATAGCACATTTCTGCTTGTGATCACGGAAACAGAAGCGTATGGTATTAAAACAACAAAGACGAGTCCTTTAGATCGCAGGTAATTCGCCGAATTCAGACAAATGTTAGTTTGAAAGTCAAACGTTTTATTAATACCGATTTCTTATTGACTTGTTCTATTAGAGAGCTTTATTAAGGGATCTTTTTAATTAAATGTAACCAGACACAGAAATATCCGTTCTTTATTTCCCACAATTAATAAAAAATTAAATAATGGTACAAAATAAATTACACCTTCGGTTCACTATAAGGAACGTATTCCTAGGGACTTATTGTAATGAAAATGACAGATATAAAATTTAGACCCGTAGACAGAAGTATTTATCCCCTAATTCAACTTTCGTAGATGATACACACATTCATGTAACATAGGGAGCAATATCCATACTTTCTTGTAATTTAAATACTTTATAAAACATAAAAAATATGTGTTTGCTATGATTACGTTAAGTTCGATTTTGACAGCCTTCTTCGCCGTTAAAGCACTTACTGAATACATAAAGCGCAAATCGTGCCAGTCAGTCTGCAAATATCTTTCCTGAAAATTTTGGAAGACTTCTATTAAAATTTTCGTTAAGGAGTTTACAGAAAATATTGACCCACATCCAAATAATATATTCCCGCTTTGATAAGCTAAAATTTAACTTCATCACTCAACAGCGGCACCTCGTAAAAAATTCATGTACTAATAGACACCTTGAAGTCTCGCCTTCATTTGAAATATTCAAGATTATTGAAGTTTTAGAAAACTATCTTACGAATGTCATGCTCAGTGCTATTTTCAGTGCAATTAGCTTTGTATTAATACACATACTCGCAAAGAAGACGGTTTAGAAAATACGTCTACTGGAAACTGGATATCGGAGTACACCTTTACACTCTTTTTTTCTGTTGTAGTTTGCAGAACGTTGCTGACAGCTCTCGATTGAACCACGAGCACAAAGCCATGTCACAAACTCAAATAAAATTATTGAACAAAGAAAAAAAAAAAGCATCGATGTGGTTTACTGTTTTCTGTACAGAAACAACGAAACAAAAATCCGTATCGGTCACTTCCACTTTGTCACACAACCATCTGAACGACTAACATCCACGTCACGTCACATCCAGTGCATTATGAGGCGACACAGCCCATACTTTGGCGCAAATCGTCTCGAGTAGGAAAACATTTCGTACTTGACACACACAACGACAGAAATAAATCCAGGAATGTGATAAACAGACGTGTTCTTAAAACTGTGGCCTGTGCACTGGTGTGATGACATTTCGGATTTTAGAAAATGCGAGGATTTCCTTGACTGGCTGAAAGACTATTCCCTTCCAAGCACGTGTGCACCCAAAATACTTCACTGCGGTGGGGAAGAGCTGACACTAAGACCCTGCATAATTTATGTTTCATATTAAAAATTATGATACAGAATCAGGTATGTAAACTTGTAGCATAACGCTGTTTGCAACTTTTACTTTCATGTACAATATCCCAAGTGTTTTATTTTATTTTTCTTCCAGTGGCTTATTTCCGCTGAAAGGTAAATCGGTAAATCACGTAAAAAGCGTCTAAAAACCTGTTTCTAAAATCTTGAAGCTGCAGCCCGGTAACATTGGGGGGGGGGGGGGGGGGGGGGGGGGGGGGGGGGGGGGGGGGGGGGGGGGGGGG